>JAWWEV010000559.1:0-10169 GCA_035583235.1 Hafferia zeledoni | reverse complement strand
CTGAGTGAAGGGGCCGAGATCATCCCACCCTTAAACACCCCCAAACCCTCCAGGCCCCCCCTGTGCTGGCTCTGCCCAGCCAAGCAGGACTCGGCCACGTGCCACTGGCACCTGGAGAGCCCTCGAGGTGGTGGGGCTGGGGCACAGCCAAACACCCCCCTGCTCCCCCCCGACCCCGCCTGAGCCCTCCCCAGCCCCCCCACCAGAGCTGTGCCCCCCCCCTCAGGGCTCCTTCACGGTGATGGGGGTCATCAGTGGCCCCTTGTTGGGGGCTTTTGTCCTGGGCATGTTCCTGTCCTTCTGCAGCACGGCCGTGAGTTTTGGGGGGTCTTAGGGGGATTTGGGGAGGGGGATTTTGGGGAGGGGGGGCTTTCCAAGGTCCTGCCCTTCTGCAGCTGGGCTGTGAGGGGTGGGAAGGAATCCGGGGAGGGGATTTTTGGGGTAGAGGAGCATTCTGAGGTCCTGCCCTCACTCTCCAGCATGGCCAAGAGTGAGGGCAAGATTTTGGGGAGGGGGAATTTTGGTGGAGGGGCTCTGGGATTCTGGGCTTGTTCCTGCTGTGAGTCCAGGGATTTGGGGCTGTGGGACTGTGGGGAGGGAGAGTTCTGGGTCTTGAAGCTCTGCAGCATGGCCGTGACTGGGGATGGATTTTGGGGAGTGGGAATTTTGGGAGGCGGCTCTGGGGTCTTGGGGATGTGCCTGACACGAGTCCAGGGATTTTGGGAAGGGGGGACTTTGAACTGGGGGTCCTGGTCTCCTGGGCATGTGCCTGCTGTGAGTCCAGGGATTTGGGGGGGGCGGATTTTGGGGTGGGGGCATTCTGTGGTCCTGCCACTCCACAGGGGATTTGGGGGAGGATCTCCGGGGTCCACCTGCAGCCCCCCTGGGCTGTGCAGACCCCCCTCCTGTGCCACAGGGTGTCCTGGGGGGCCTGGCCGTTGGCTTTGCCCTGTCCTTCTGGGTGGCCATGGGGGCCACTCTGTACCCTCCCAGCGCTGCCACCATGGGGGTCCTGCCCACCTCCGGGGCCCTGTGCCCCACCCTCAATGGCACCAGCACCAACAGCACCATCCTGCCCGGCCCCCCTGGGGACACCCCGGTGCCCCCACGGTGAGTGGGGATGGCCGGGCTTGGGGGGGGAGCTGGGGTGGGGCTGGGGAGGGGGGTGGCTTGGATGTTGTCACAGGGCTTTCCCTGTCCCTTGTGACGTCATGCTGCTGTCCCTGTGACATCACACCGCTGTCCCTGTTCATTGTGACATCACACCGCTGTCCCTGTTCCTTGTGACGTCACACCGCTGTCCCTGCTGGCTGTGACGTCACACCGCTGTCCCTGTCCCCCCTCACAGACCGGCCATCCTGGGTGACTTCTACTCCATGTCCTACCTGTACTACGGGGCACTGGGGACCCTCAGCACGGTGGGGGTGGGGGTCCTGCTCAGCTCCCTGCCAGGTGAGCTGGGGGTGGGGCAGGGGGGATGACCCAGTGTGGGATTCCCGTCCTGCACCCCCTCCCTGACCCCCCCCATTCCCGGCAGGGCCCACCCGGCAGAGGCGGCGGCCCCCGGGGGTGCTGTGGTGGGACATCGTGAGGAACGCGCCCTCGGGGGTCCCCACTCAGGACAAGACCCCTGGGGAGGAGCCCGTGGGCAAGGCTGGAGCTTCCCAGGGGCTGCCGGAGAGGCTGGAAGGGGAGGGGAGCCCCTGCCGGGACCCCCCAGAACCCGGAGCTGCCACGGAGCTGCTGCTGCGTGAGACCCACGTGTAGGGGACAGGAGGGGACACGGGTGGCCAGGGTGGGACAGCGGCGTGGGGGGACACAGCCCCGTGCCAAGGTCCCCAATAAAGGAGCAGCTGATCCTGGGAAGAGCCTGTCCTTGGGGGGCTGAGCCCCTCGGGGGCAGCTGGAATTGGGGGGGTCAGACATGGGGGGTGGGGGAGGAAAGAGCTGCCCCGGTCAGTGCCACCCACTCAAGTGACAATGGCCACACCCTGCTAAGCTCCACCCACCCGGGGTGACAGTGGCACACGCCCTGTTAAGCCCCGCCCACTGCGGGAACAATGGGCTCTGCCCTGATGATCCCTCCAGGTGACATCGGGCCCCACCTTGTTAAGCCACGCCCACCCAGGTGACGAAGGATCGCGCCCTCCCAGGCCACGCCCACCCACACGGCCACGCCCGCCCCAAAGCCACGCCCACACAGATGTCAATCATACCCCGCACAAGCCACGCCCACTCTTATGGCCACGCCCACAACCAGACCAAGCCTTCGCTCTCGGGGCGACGCCATCTTTGTGCCGGGCAGAAGAGGAGGTGGCTGTGGAGGGCGGAGCGCGGGTTCTCCTCCAGCCCTTCCCGCCGCTCCGCGAGCGCTGCCTCGGGCGGGAGCGCCGCCCGTCCCTTCGATCGTCCCTTCGATCGTCCCTCCGCTCCCTCCGCCACCGGGACCAGCTGCGTAGTGCGGGCAGCGCAAGGTCGTGCCCATAACAAACATGGCGGCGGCGCGTTACTCGCCACCATCCGCCCTGCCCGGGCGTGAGCGACGGCGCGCGGCGGTGACGTCAAAGGGGCGCGACGGGCGGGGCGGCGGGGCCCGGGTAGGAGCAGGGCCGGAGGAGCCGGGGCTGGGCGGGGGCGGAGGGGACGGGACGGGATGGAATGGGATGGAGTGGGATGGGATGGAGGGAGAACGGGAGAACGGGGAGAGAGGCGAAGGGCAGGGGGTGGCGGGGCGGTGAGGCCCGGGGGGCCCGCGGGGGTGGGGACAGGCCTGGGGGTCCCCCCCGCCCACCATCCCCACCTGGGCTGGAGCCCAGCCCGGATCCCGCTCCTCGGGAAGGCTCAGAGAGCAGGAGAAGGGATTTAAGGACGGGCAAGAGCAGGTACCAGGCGGGAGAAGGGATTTGATCCAGCCCAGGATAGCAGAGCCTTAGGAACGGACCGGCCCAGCCCTCAGAGCAATCTGTGTCTGATCGTGTTTTTTGATAAATTAATGATCTGCCATGAAAACCAGCGCTCCAGGCAGGGGGACAGAGGGGCTGGGAAAGGCCCTGGGGGCGCTGGTGACAACGGCTGGACACGAGCCCGGGTGTGCCCAGGGGGGCAGTGGCCAAACCCTGCGTGGCCACAGGCCCAGGGCAGGGACTGCCCCCTGTGCTGGGGGGACCCTGAAATCCTGGGTGCAGTTCTGGGACTCTCACAGAAAGAAGGATATTGAGGGGCTGGAGTGTGTCCAGGGAAGGGAATGGAGCTGGGAAGGGGCTGGAGCAGCAGGAGGGGCTGAAGGAGCTGGGGGGGCTCAGGGGGGACCTTCTGGCTCTGCAGTCCCTGCCAGGAGGGGGGACCCAGGGGGGGTTCGGGCTCTGCTCCAGGGAACAGGGACAGGGAAGGGTCAGGTGTGACATCAGGAGGAATTTCCTCCTGGAAAGGGTGGTCAGGCCTTGGAAGGGGCTGCCCAGGGAGGTTTGGAGTGCCCAGCCCTGGAGGTGCCCAAGGAAGGGCAGGATGTGGCTCTCAGTGCCCTGGGCTGGGGCACAAGGTGGGGATGGGGCACAGGGTGGGCTCAGTGACCTTGGAGCTCTTTCCCACCCTCAATAATCCCGTGATTCTATAAAAGGGGTTTTTCCCAGCAAACCCCAAATCCAGAGCAAGGACCTGACGCTGTTTTCCTTTCCAAAAGAGCACCTTGAGTGATGCCCAAGAAGTTCCAGGGGGAGAACACCAAGTCGGCTGCTGCCCGAGCGAGGAGAGCCGAGGCCAAGGCAGCGGCCGATGCCAAGAGGCAGCAGGAGCTGGAAGATGCTTATTGGAAGGATGAAGACAAACACGTGATGAGGAAGGAACAGAGGAAGGTCAGTGCCTGCCCAGAGAAGCGTCTCCTAAACCCTGGGAGGTCCAGGGATATCCTACACTCTGTCCTGTGCTCCTTTCTGGTGAGAAAAGCTGGAATTGGTGGCTTCTCCCCGAGCTAAAATCAGCCCAGAGTGGGAGTTAAGTGTGAGCTTTGCTGTGCAATTCCCAGAGCTGGTGGATCTCAGAGTTCCTGAGGGAGACAGGAAAAGCTTTCTGCTTGGACTCATTTAAAATTGAATTAAGGGAAAGATCAGGGATTTGGATTGTGCCCAAATGCTCCTTTAGCTCCCTTTTTTTTCCCCTTCTTTGCCTTTGGTTTTCAGAGAAGGAAAATGGAATCAGCAGATTAAGGGTCTCAAAGCTCTTTTTTTTCCTCCTGTTCCCTCCATCAGGAATGTCTCTCTCCTCAGATTCTCTCTGGGTATCAATTTCTGTCAGGGCTTTTCTGGGGTTATTTATTTTCTCTTTAAAGTCCTGCTTTTGTTACACAAATCCACCTCCTGCTTTGTGTTTTTTTCTGGGAACTCTCAGTGATAATTCAGCTGATTCCTCTGAAATTCCCCTCGTGCTGCCCAGACGGGCCCTGTTGGTGCCCAAACTGGGATTTTGGGGCTTTCTTTGCTTGTGCAGCTGCAGGAGTTCAGCCCTGGCTGTGCTGTGGCAGGAGGCACCACGTCCCTGTGACCCTGAGCCCTCCCTGGGTGAGTCCATCCCTAATTTGTGGCCTGGAATCCAGAGCTCTGTGTGCTGTTCCTGCTGTGATCCCGGAATGCTCCCTAATTGCTTCCTGGAACGAGGAGTTGTTAGTGCTGGATTTAAGGGCTTGGCCAAAGGTGACCTGTTTGTGCTGCCAGAACAACCTCCTGCAGGCCAGGAGGGCAGGAATTTGGAGAGAGAGAGAGAGGGGGGGAGATGTGCTGGGAGCTGGGATTGCTGACTGGGAAACCAGTGAGGTGATTTCCAGTGTCCCCTGAGCCATCCCCTGTCCCTGTGTCAGCACAACCACAATGTCCAGGTTGGATTTCACCCAAATCCAGTGTTTTAGTGCTTTTTTTCCCCCAGAAACCCCTTTTCCCTGGGAGTATGCAGCAAAGGTCTCTGCTCAGGTGTGGAGCTGAGCCCAGAAAGTCCAACTGTTCCTGCTCTTCCTGCTGCCAGAGCCAGGAATGAGGGGAGATAAATCAGGGAAACCCTCCTTGGCTGCTTCTTGAGCCACCCAGCTGGAATATCCCTGTGGGAAACAAGAGGAGCTGCCTGTGTCCTGTCACATCCTGGCAGGGAAGGGATGTGGGACTTGGATTATAAATGACTTTGCTCTCTCTGGGATGAGGCTGGAGAAGCCAAACCATTCCCAGGAGTCAAAATTCCCTGGAGAAGGTTTTTGGGGGGTGGTGCTGGCGTGGAATGTCCATTTGCTCCTGGAGGGACTCAGATCCAGCACCAGAACAGGGGATGGAGATGTCAGGAGAGACCTGAGGACACCAGGCTGGGGTTCACACCCCAAACCAACTGCCCAGGCTCTGGAGTTCCTTCAGTCCTTGCTTTGCCTGCCTGGAAGGGCCGTGTCTGATCCCATTTCCAGGCTCTGATGAGCCCTGGAGATCCCAGGCCGGTTCTGCTCCACTCACTTTCCATCTGCGTCATTTTCTTGCATTCCTTCACCTTCCAGGAGCTCTCCAACCTTTCCAGGGCCTCTGCTGAGAGGGGGATCAGGAGCTGAGGCTCCAGTTGACTTCTGGTTCCCACATCCCTGTGCCTGGGGCCTGGGTTTCCTCCCCCACAGCAGCTGGGAAGCTGCTCTGGGGGCTGATGAGTCGTTCCTTGCTCAGGCAATTCTCTGCAAGGCTGGAAACTCGGGTTTTAGCACAAAAATCCTTGGGAATGAACATGTCCTGCTGAAGGGATCTCATCCGCTGCTCCTCCCCATGCCCTGTGGCTTCCTGAAAACTCCCTGGTGCCAGTGACCAACCCAGAGATTCCATGTGGATCCATCATTATCCCGCACTGAGTGAGGGTGGGCAGAGCACCATGGCCACAGACTTGTCCCTGTGTATCCCTTCCCTCCTCTCCCCCTTCCCTCTTCTGTTTGTTTGTTTTTTTTTCCCCAGACCTTCCAAGCTTTGGGAAAAGAGGGAGAAAACTCAAATCCCTGTGCTTGACACATCTTTAACTGGATGGAGGAGTCTCCCCCCTCCCCATTCCAGGAGTGGCCAAAATCCCTCCTAATCCAGGAGGCCCAGGGTGTTTGTTTACTCAGCCTTTACTCAAGGAGGGAGAGGCCTGAAGGGAGAGCTGGGATCTGGAATCAGGAGTTCCACTGGCACCAAGTCCCCATTCCCAGGCTGTGGTGGCTCAAGGCTCTGGGACTCAGTGACCAGAAATTTGGGATCTGACCGTTGCAGTAAGGGCTTCATCCCTCTAATGGCTTTTCCCATCCTTGGCTCCAGCTGCTTGGAGTGGAGTTAAGTGAGGTTTCCCTTCCTCCCTCCCTTCTTGTCCTCCCTCTCTCCTTTTCCTGGAGATCCCCCCTGGAGCTGGAGTTGTCCTGAGCTGTTCTGAGTGAAGGTGGGCAGAGATTGTGCCCACAGGGCACATCCCTGTGTATCCCTTCCCTCCTTCCCTTTCCCTCTCCCCCTTCCCTCCTTTTTTTTCCCCCCAGGCCTTCCAGCATTTTGAAAAAGAGGGAGAAAACTCACAGCCAAAGCACTGAAAGCCCTTCAGGGCTTGTTCCACGGGCTTGTCACCCTCTTCCCTGGGCAAAGTGACTCTTGAACTCCTTCTGGAGCACTTCAGGTTCCCACAAGAGCTGCTTTGCTTGTTGGAATCCATCGTGTCCCAGCTCTCGGGAAGGGCCTGAGGATGGATCCAGGCTCTTCACCAGCACCTGCTGAACTCCCAACCTCCCACCACTAATTAAAATTAAAGTGGAGAACTTAATCTGCTTGTCCTGGCACTCCTCCTCCCCAGCAGGGTTGTGTTTCCCAGGGCTGACATCACCAGGCAGGGATGTGGGAATTATTATTCCAAAGGGATGGGCTGTCACTGTCCTACTGAAGGTCGGGGTGATCCAGCTACAGAACTGAGGTGCCTGTTGTGTTCCAGTGGGATTCCCAACTCCTGGAAGGGCTGGTTTGATCCCTCTGTAAGGTCTGGAGGTGACCTGGTCCTTTCTCCCTTGCAGGAGGAGCGGGAGAAGCGGCGGCTGGAGCAGCTGGAGCGCAAGAAGGAGCTGCAGCGCCTGCTGGAGGAGGAGGACTCCAAGCTCAAAGGGAAGTCCCCCAAACAGGTCACTCCCGGGAAGGTCACCAGGGCCCAGATCGAGGAGACAATCAGGAAAGACCAGCAGCAGAAGGAGAACACGGATACAGGTTTGGGAATGCCGTGGAATGGTCCTGGGGAGCTGGAGGGTGGAAGAAGGGGCTGCTCCTTCTCCACCTGCTGTGTCTGAAGGACAAGGTGTTTGGAAAGCAGGAGCTGCAGGCAGCTATTCCTGGGTTGTAAAGCTTTGGAAAAAAACACTCAGGAGGTGGTGGTGTCACCATCCCTGGAAGTGTTCAGAAAACATGTGGATGTGGCACTGGGGGACATGGTTTAGTGGTGAATGTGGCAGTGGTGGGTTGGCAGTTGGACTTGGTGATTTGAAAGGTCTTTTCCAACCTTAATGATTCCATGATTCTCTTACTGTGCTGCCTGCAGCCATTCCCAGGCTTCCTGCTTTGCTGTGTCCATGTCTAACACCCAAATATGGGAAAAAAACCCCTCCTGGCACCTCAAGGTGGAGCAGAACTGCAGAGCCAGAGCTCTTCCAGCACTGGCTCTGGACTCTGGCTGAGTTTTCCAGAGGGAAATCCCTCTCATGGGGATGGGTTATACACTCTGGATTTGATGGTGCTCCCTTTTTCCCCTTCCCTGTGCAGTGGAGAAGGAGAAGACTCACTTGGAAGTCCCTTTGGAAGAGAACCTCAACAGGAGGGTGCTGGAGGAGGGCTCTGTGGAGGCCAGGACGATTGAAGATGCCATTGCTGTCCTCAGGTGTGTGGCCACATCATCCCAGCTGTGCTCTGCTTTGAGGGGATCCCTTCCCTGTGGGAATTCCTGGCAGACATTCCCCCAAACCCAGTGGGGCTTTCCAAGTCGTGACACATCCCAAGGGAACCCCGTGAGGAGGGTTTGACGTGGCATGGGGAGGTTCCCGGCCTTTATCCCACTATTCCTCTGCTCCTGGTGGTGCTGGCAGGGAGCAGGGTGGGCAGGAGGGGCTGTTCCTGTGGGATGGGGGTGTCCCTGGTGTCCACTGTCCCGATTCCATCCCGGCAGCGTTGCCAACGACGCGGACCGACACCCCGAGCGCCGGATGAAAGCCGCGTTCACGGCCTTCGAGGAGCTGCACCTGCCCCGCCTGAAGCAGGAGAACCCCAACATGCGCCTGTCCCAGCTCAAGCAGCTCCTCAAGAAGGAGTGGATGAAGTCCCCGGAGAATCCCATGAACCAGAGGCACAAGGCTTACAACAGCCAAAAGTAGAACTTGAGCTGCTCATCCCGACCCCAGACTGGGGGCTGGAGCCCCAGGGCTCTGCTCTGTGAAAACAGGAGACACGAGGAACCTCCTCTCCTTTGGTTTTCTTTCCCTGTCCCCACTTTGTCCTTGGATTTAAGAGAAGCACGAGGCCACCACCCGCCTGGGGACACTCTTGTCCCTCCCTGGACAGACTAACGCCACCTTCACCTTCCCAAATCCGGGTGTTTCCTGACAAAACCAGCTACTAACTCGCTTCCAGACCTCCAGCAGGTCCAGGTGGGGACCCCTGTGGTGGCCATCCCCTCCCAGACTGTCCTTATCCCCACCCTCCTGCTCTGCAGGGGAATTTTGGAACCATCACAGGGAAGGCACCTGCTCTCTGTTCCCACTGTCATCCCGAAGAGATTCCAGACTGGGATTGCTGTTGGTCCAGCTGCCTCTCTCCTCTTGATCTCAACCCCAACGAGAGCAGGAGGGTGGGGAAGAGGGAAAATCATCTTCTCTCAAGGAGGAATGGGAGAAGTACCAGCCCAGTGTGGTTCCTGCATTCTCTGGGCAGGACACTGGTGCCAGGCTGCTCCATGTGACAATTCCCAGTGTCCCTTGGGAGCTGCTGGTGGCACAGGAGGGTTCCCAGAGGGGCTGTGACCCAAAATCCACAGCAAGAATGGAAGCTGCTGCTTCTCCCATCCCTTCATCCCCTGCATGATCCTGGGCTCACGCCGGAAAGGGCCGTGTGGGCCTTTGGAAAGGGAGTGACAGTGACCCCCTGTGCCACCTCTGCTCCCCTTGGGCACAGCCCCTGGGCCCTCTGCTGGCCCAGGCAGGAGGAATGGGATGAGCTCCCATGGGAATGAGATCTGTGAGCTCCCTTGGGGTGAGCTCCCATGGGAGTGCCAGGTGAGATCCATGAGCACCCTTGGGAATGCCAGAGAGGTTGAGCTGTGAAGCTACAGCACAGCCCTGCCCTCATCTCCAGCAGCCACTGGGTTTTCCTCTCTTCCCTCTCTTTTCCTGGTCTCCTTTGGGAGTGAAATTCCTTTCAAGAATTCCTTCCAGCATCTCCACAGCCTGAGGGTGTCACCAGGGTTGGAAACCAGCCACACTCATGGCTCCTCCACAGCCTCTTCCCATGGGATTAAATCAGACTCATCCCAAGCCAGGGTGAACCTTTGCAGCTGAGACCCCGTGGCCGTTTTGGGGTTCCCCCCAGCCCTCTCCACCCCACCAAAGGAGCTGGGCTGGCCAGTGCCCCCCCTGCACCCCCAAACCCAACTGGTCCAGCCAGGGAGGAATGAACCCACCACATCCCCTTTCTGTGAGAATTTGTTGTGTGTGAACCCAATTAAAACTTAAAAGCACCCCAAAATCCTCTTAAATTGGAGAAGGAATAAGGAGGGAAAGGTTAATGGGGGTTTCTTTTCCTGGTTTGCCACATGGGGGGCTGTTTATTGCACTGGAACACTGGGAGTTGGGTGTGGTTCCTGCCTGGATTGGGGGTCTCTCTCGGGGAGGGTGGAGGGTGCCCCCTTTGAACCCCCCACCTCAGCAGGTTGTGCATGGCTGAGCTGCAGCACCTGAGAGGGGCAAAGCCTCCAATTCCTGCTGCTCCCTGATGAAGGAGTAATGAACCCGAGGCAGTGTGTGTGTGTCTGTGTCTGTGTCTGTGTCTCTGTGTGTGTGCCCTCAACCCCCCCGTCCCTGCACCTTCCAGGACTGTCCCTCCCCCTGCCCCAGACCCCCCCTCCCTGCCCCAGACCCCCCTCCCTGCCCCAGTGCCCCCCTCCCTGCCCCAGTG
>JAWWEV010000558.1:0-10170 GCA_035583235.1 Hafferia zeledoni | reverse complement strand
AGCAAGGCCAGATGTACTGGGGGCAGTGCTTTGGGCGGGACCCACCACGGCCCCCCCCCCGAGGCTGTAACTCGTTTGGTTGCTGTTCTGGTCCTTGAATGCTGGGAGGCAAGTTGCTGGAGCTTGGAGCATAAAATGCGTGGTTTGAAAATCCTGTTGCAGTGTGATGGTCACTTGGCATTGGTGGAGCTCGGATGCTGCCAATCCTGAGGCTGCTTCCTGCAGGTGCTGAGGATGTGGTGTCCCAGGAGCTGCCTGTGGCTCCTGCAGTGCTGTATAGGGTGACTGGAATGTTGTTTGTGCACCTGTCGATGGCTGGTGTTGAAGAAACATGTTGAGGAAAGAGCTGCTGTGAGGTGGTGTCCCATTCCTTCTGTCTGTAGCCTGCTTAGCCTGCTGCAGTGTGTGTGTGGTTGTTAAGCATCCGGTGGCTGGCGATGCAATCATCGCAGGGGTAGGCGTGGTGCCATTGCTAGGGGATGGTTCTGTGGGTGTGGCCAGGACACTGCTGTGGTGTGCTGTGGTGCAGTACCGGAGGCTGTCGCTAGATGTCGCTGTGGGGCCTGTGCCGGGATGTGGTTGCAAGGGGAAGTGTAGCATACTCCTTTCCCTCTCGGCTGCTCCTGGCAGAGGCACAGCTGCTGGAAATCTCATGTGGTTTCGATTTCCCACGGGATCTTGGCAAGGGGCTGGTATCTGGGTCCCCCCAACTGGCTGCGGGGGATGGGAGGCTGCGGCCACCACGTGGTGGCTGGAATTGTGTTTCCCCGGCCATGTGGATTGTTCTTGGAGCTGAGTTTGCAGAGCACCTGGACATAGCATCTCCTGGGGGGCTGACACAGCGTTCCGTGCTGGTTGAAGGGCAGGAGGTAAGCCAGGCACAGAGGGCTTGAGCTGCAGGGAACCCGGGAGAGGGGAAGGGTGGTGGGGGTCGTGAAAGGAGAGAGCTGGCTGTGTGGGGGAGGGGCCAGGGTTCTCCTGGACGGCAGAAGCTGCAGAAATAAACCCCGTGCAGATGGGCTGCATCTGTGTGTGCTGGCTCCAAGGCAAACCTCCCGGTGAGGGCATACCGGCAAGGGGCTGCTGGAGAGACTTGCCCACAGTATCGGGCAGGGGCTGCAGTCCCTGCACAGTGGGGGAGGGGGTTGGGGACACCAAAAGGTGTGCGGAGACTCCCGGAGTGATTTGGGAAGCAGCAGGGGATTGCTGCCAGCTTGGATTGGCCCCGGAGCCGTCTATAGCGGTGGCTGCGGTACCTCTCCGGTGTGGCTGTGTAGGGGGGCAGCTGAAACTCACCACGTTGGGTGTCGGCTGCACCGATGGCTGAGGGCAGAGGTTTCCTCGGTCCTGCTGCATCTCGAACAGGGTTGTGGCTGAGGGCTCGCTCCGAAAGGACGGGGGTGGCGGCGGGGGCACGCGGGGGATCTCTCGGGGCTTGAGCACGTTGGAAGCGGCCGTGTGGGGGGGGGGAGGGGCGCCCGCTCCTTTTTCCAGTGCCGGAGAGGTCCATTCTCGCTGCAAATGCTTTTACTGGGTTTTTACAGCTGCATTTTCATTTTTTGGGCTCCCCTGGGAATGTTGAAAGCCCTGTCCTCGCTTCTCCGGACTCCAAAGGGGAAACAAGAAAGCCCTGCGGTGGGACGGCGATTGGAGAACCCTCTGAGTCAGTTTGAAATTCTTTCTTGCCACCCGCAGGGTAGTTTGAGTCTGAATTAAAGGCTGCACTTTTATTTTCTTGACTTTTTTCTGCCGGTTTTTTGGGCGAACCAGGCTGCTTTTGAGCAGAGCCCGCAAATAAATCCAAATTGCTGCTTTTTTCCTGTAATTCTAAGGTTGCTAATATGTGAGTCCACGCCAGTGAAGCATGCACTGCGGCTTTGTCGTTCGAATTTGCAGCCAGCCAGATTTTTCGACCCAACAAATCCCAGTCTCGCGTCGTGAGACAAAAAGGCAATTTATGATTACTTTTTGTAATAAATTTGGATAGACATTTTAAAGCATTTTTATCAGGTGATTTTCCGTTGGAGACCAATATGTTTTTTAAGCTTCTGTAATTTTGCTTTTCTCTTCTAGAGAGACAAGCACCCATTTCTTTAATTTTGGGTGTGTAATGTAAATTCTGAAGCCTGCTCCCTACCTCTGACCTGCGAGGTTGGTTGGTCCGCAACCTCTGCTGCTTTCTCTGAAGGGGTGACGTTGCACTGAGCGGAGACACGTGTTGCAAGCTGAGGCCTCAGTACCGCTGCAGAGATCAGAAACTCCGATCCATTTTCTGATCCTGGAGGTGACTTGTAGTCCAGTCTTCACACAGGGGGCACCATCTGTTCCTGTGGGGTTCCTTCTGCGTCTGTGTGGCTGTCTGTTGTAGGGATGCAGTTTGCAACAGTATAGATGATTCTCCTGGTCCTGGAGGTTATTCCATTACCTAGGAGAAAACGTGCTCCCCGCTTTCCCTGAGCATGTGGTTCCCAAGAGCCCCTGAGAAGGACACACAGAGACCACTGGAGAGGGAGGAGAAGAAGAGAACGTTTATTGCTGGTCAGGGGTTTATATGGGCCTTGGAGGGATTCAAAACCCACCAATATAAAACAAGAGGGGGTTTGGCTCTGGGCCAATGGGAGTACGGGGATTTACATTCAATAGGAGAGGGGTTCAGGTAGCAGGCATGTTGCAACCTTCCTCCAGAGCCCTGAGATAATAGGGTATTCTGGGAAGGAGAAGTAGTGACTTTGCAAAAAGAAATTTTAACAAACATTTTGGACAATTAAACAACATTAAAAACATCAGTTGTCAAAGCATTATCAATAGCTTGTTGATTTTCTTCACAAATCCATTTCTGGCAGGATTTTCTCCATTCCAGATATTGTAAACCAATTCCTACATCTTACTACCTCCCAGCACCACAACTTCAGTGTTGACTTCTTGAGCTATTAGAATACAGTAAAATATAAAGAAGCTCATTAAAACACTTATAGTTAACGTAGGTAGGAGTAAAAGCAATGAACATTTTTTGTCAAATTAACTGATGTTATCGGCTCTCCTTACCATTGCACAGACATTTCATTTCTAAGCTGCTACATTGCTCAAAAGTGTATTTACTTAAATTTGCTATAGAATTGCTCATCACTTCTAAGAGATCATCTGGATAAGGAGTAAACAGTAGCCAAAGCAAGCCTCTTGTAACATCTGCTTAGGGTTTTTATACCGGGTTAGAGCTGAAGAAAATGCAGAACTGGCACATGGGAAGGATGGCTACTCCTGGTGGTCCACAGGGGAGTCGCAGTCTAGATTGAACTGTATCCAGCATTCTAAAATTTATTCTGGTTGTCTTTCAGTGTACCAGATATATTTCAAGTTCCACTTCTTCTATTTTTTCAACTATTAACACACTCATTCATACCATAAAGCCAATTGTTAACAGTGAAAATACTAATATGCTTAGGAACAAAGGTTTTAAACACAGCTTAAACTTTTCAATAATTATTGCTATTCGCAGTAGGTGTTCAAATGGTTAGAAAACGCCTTTAAAGCAATAAAAGTTTGGAAAACAAATTGAAATTTAGACAGTACTCTCCACACGATGGATAAGCTGCATACTAAAATGTCAAATCCTGTAAAAGTAAAAATATCTTTTGCTTACCATTTGCTCATTTTTATACTTATCAATTTGTAAACTAAACATACACACAGGTGATCTTCTGTCATGTAGATATATGTATATGTAAATCAATTAACAGCCACATATTGCTTTTTCATTCTCAAATATCATTGGCACTGCATTTTTGTTTTGATTATTAGCTACTATTGGAGTTCTGTTTAGAGATAACTTGCTTAAAGAACTTATGCATCTTATTAATGTCTTAAAAGTGTGATTTTTTCATGTCTTTAGACAATATTCTAGGTTTGGACTATTTCTCTTTCTTTTTGTGCTGTTGAGTTAAGATAAAGGACTAGTTATGTGTTAAATTACCTATGAATAAGAACTGTACTGCACAGAGATCTCACAGATTGCTGCACTTGTAGTGGCTAACAGATCTGCGAGCTTTTGACTGAGGGGAACAGCAACTGGATTAGATTTTACAAAGCTGGCTTTTCCGATGGACTCCGCGAAGGGAGTGCAGGCTGAGGGCTCAGTGCCCGGCCCCGGTGCCCACTCTTTCCCCGCTAGGGGCTTACTGGCTTCGAGCTGACCCCACTCCGTCCCGCTGGGGCTGGTTCTCAGGGCGGGTGCAGTGCCGGCCCCACTCCCTGGAGCGGGTGGCCGGCAGGGGCTGCCTGCGGAGGGAGCGCGGGGGTTTTCGGCGCGGCCTCGACCAGGGCCAGACAGTGCATGTGCGGTGCGCACAGGTCTGGGGCTTCTGTGGGCAGCGACTCTGCTCTCTTGCAGTGCCGCCAGCTTGGCTGCTCTCGGCTCTGCTGGGCCGGGCTCAGCTGACTTCGGCTTGGCTGTCTGTGGCGTTTCTGCAGGTTTCTCGCTGTACTCCGCTGGGTCCTAGTGCTCACCGGGGCAGCCTTAGGGGGCGCTGTCTGTGCTGCTTTCGGAGCCATCTCCGCCTCTGCGTTTTGCCGGCTGGTCAGAGCTCTCATGGACAGGCTGGGGCTCAGCGGGTGGGGGGCGGCGGGGATCCCTCCCGGGATCGGGACTGGGACGGGATCCGGGACCGGGGCTGGCGGCGGTGGCCCCCACCCGCAGCATCTTCCACTTCGCTCTGCGCTGCGCCCGGTGCTGCCTCTGGCTTTCTCGATTTTTCACCGCCTGGATCCCATGAATTTTCATTAGGGTCCCGGACGATAAGGAATGACAATTGCTGTTTTTATTGGGGATGCAGACACCATGCGGCAAAATGCATTATCAGCTCCAATTCAAATACGATTATTGACTGCTCCGCATGCATTTAAAAGTGTTTATTATGACTTTACTGATAAATGAAACAGGAAACCTCATAAGAGAAGTCATAGGAAAAATCCATCAGTAGGAAATTTGGGGGAACGGGGACCCAAACAAGGTGGGAGAGGTGATAACAGAAATGGTAAGGTGAAAGAGAAGAGAATCTCTCAAAGGGAAATGTTTGCTGCCTTGTTGAAAGATGGGATGGCACGAGATAAAATTGATGGAGTCCCCACTAATGAGATGCGGAGATTATACAAGCAGCGTGAGTTGAACAAACCTGTTTAAAAAGTAAAGAATTCAAGCTCAGGCCAAAAAGATGACACAGCAGATGGAGCATTTTGACCTTCTGCTCCCCCCATGAACCTCAACAGGACAGTACACTTTCCAATGGAGGGCCCTCCATTGGTGAGTCAATGGTTCCGGGGGCCAAAAGGGGATGATGGAGTCAGCATGCTGATCTCTATCCATGGCCAGATGTTAAAATGTTGCAACAACTGAGAGAATTAAAACAGAATGAGATGAAGGCCAAGCTCCAGCACAAGGATGGGTGAAAAATTATCATTGTCCTCATGTGGAATTTCAAATTCATTGGAAAAATAGATCTTGTCAAATGGTTAACGCCCTTGTTGATACTGGAGTGGAGGCCTCTTTAAGTTTTGGTAACTCTACAAAGTTTAAAGGACAAAAAGTTTTGATTACAGGATTAGGCGGCAAACAAATTGAAGCAGTACAGACAAAACCTGAAATGAAAATTGACAATCTGCCAAAGTAAACTTATTCAGTCATGATTGTTCCTGTCTCTGATTATATAATTGGAATTGATATTTTTAAAGGGCTGACTTTACACTTACATAATGGTAAGTATAATTTTGGAACTAGGACATAAATATCAGCCCAGCCAGTTTTAGTTGGGAAAGCTAAAATACATCTGGTGAAAATTCCACCTGCCACCAAAGTAATACAAATGAAACAATATTGTATACCAGGAGGACATGAAGAAATTTCACAGACCATTAAAGATTTATTAGATACAGAAATGTTGAAACCAACAACCACTGCCTTTAATAATCCTATTTGGCCTATTAAAAAGAGTGATGGAACTTGGTGAATGACAGCAGACTACAGGGAGCTTAACAAATATACCCCACTGCTAACAGCTGCGGTACCTGATACTGTCACTTTAATTGAAAAAAAACAAGGACACCCTGGAACTTAGTATGCAGTAACTGACTTAACTAATACTTTCTTTACAATACCCGTTGCTGAGGAACATTGGGATCAGTTCGCTTTTACTTGGCAAGGTAGGCAGTACACATTTACCCACTTACCTCAAGGGTGGCTCCATAGTCCCACCCTCTGTCATCAAATTGTGGCAGAACACCTGGATGAATTGTCCTTGCCAGAGACAGTACAAGCGATACATTATATTGATGATAAAACAATTCAGGGAGAAACTGAGCAAGAAGTACAAGAACAATTAGAATTAGTATTGCAGCATATGAAAAGTAAGGGGTGGGAAGTTAATCCAAACAAAATTTGAGAAACTGTCCAAACCATAAAATTTTTAGGAATTCAGTGGCATTGTGGTCATCAGGAAGTATTGCCTAGGGCTACACAGAAGATTTTGTCACTGTTGCAGTTTTAGATCCAAATGAAATTCGCTCTCCCTACCAACACAGAATTTGGGAGCTAATGCCCAACCCCCATGACACTAGATAACAAAAGGGGGTGGCCAACTGCTTTGAATACCAACTTGATTGCTGAGGAGGTAAGGGGGGAGGGAGAGGTTTCTCCGGAGGGGGGACGTCACTTTTTTTGCTAGCTGTGATGAGTGGAAGCCACCGTTTGCTGTACTCGTGAAGGTGTTTGGAGGGAGCTGAGTTGCCCCAGTTTCAGCCACCCACGACCCCAGCTCAGCTCTAGTGTTCTGTGCTGCTAGTCAGAGGGAGAGAGGAGAGGGACTTGGATTTCTGCTACAGATCCCTTTTCCTGAGCCAGCTTTCTGTCTGCAGAGGAGTGAGTACCATCACCGCCAGCCCCTGTTCCCAGTTTCTCTTCCCTGACCGGAGGACGAAGAGAGGACTCTGTATTTGCTTGACAGAGGGTTCCACCCTATCCTTTTCCGTAGTTTTCATCTCCCACGTGGGTCATTCGGAGGAGTCAATACCTCATCCTCACCCTTTCATCTTTGTTTTACTGAAGGATTGTGACTTTGCAGACAGCTGAGGCGTGGCAGAGAACCCTGCTGTCTGTAAATATAATTGCACCAAAGGAGCAAAGAGAAAAATTCAGTTTCATTTAAAGGGTTTGTTCTTTTCTTTGGGGGTGCAGTGTAGTTAGTTTTTTGCTCTGCCCTAGTTTGGGTTATATATATATATGTGTGTGTGTGTGTGTGTGTGTGTGTATATTTGTAGTTAAGAACTGTTATCCTTTGTTTCTATACATTTTTCTGATTAAAACTCCTAAATTTCAAAGCTGTGGTGATTCCTTGGGGCAACAAATATCTTAGTTTTCTTCTAAACTAAGACTGTCACCCCACAAAGCAAGGTGGAAGCCCAGTGCTTTATTGGTCTATTCAGCTTTTAACGATAACATATTCCTCATTTGGGGAAAATACTTGCTCCATTATATAAAGTAACACGAAAGAGATATGAGTTTGAGTGGGGAAATGAGCAACAGCAAGCATTTGAAACAGCTAAATGAATGATTCAACAGGCTCTGAACCTCTGGCCAATACAAACCAGAGAGGTGGAATTAAATGTTTCTGTAGATTATAATTATGACAATTGGAGCCTCTGGCAGAAGCAGGGTAGGAAGAAAGTGCCTTTAGGATTTTGGAATAGTAAATTACCTGGAGCTAGACAAAGATATACTCCATTCAAGAAGCAGCTATTTGCATGTTCTTGGGCTTTAGTGGAAATCGAACAAATGACAATAGGGCATGATTTGATACTAAGGCCTGAAATCCAAATAATGCCATGGTAAAAAGTTCAACCAGGATAGGACATGCTCAGGAAGCCAGCATAATTAAATGGAAATGGTATATTCAAGACAGAGCTAAAGTAGGGGTTGGGGGAGTAGCAACGCTTCATGAGAAAGTTGCCAATGCCCCTGCAAAGGAAACAAAAAATGTAGATCAACCCGCTAGTGAGCAAGAATCACCAGTAAAATGGGGAAAATCCCTAGACCAATTGACAGAAGAAAAGGAAGCATGCAAGAGTCAGCTAAATATGTTAGAGGGAATTGTTTTTGGAAAGAAGTAGCTTATAACCCATCCCAGAATAAGTTCTAAGTTGCTATGGGTGAAGGCAAAAGTAGTCAGTATGCCAAATTATATGCTGTATATGTGGCAAATAAACAAGAAGAACTAGGGCAATGTCATACTTTTACGTATTCATGGTCAGTTGCCAATGGTTTGGTTACTTGGCTCCCAACTTGGGCAAACCTGATTGGAAAATTTATTCCAAAGAAGTATGGGAAAAAGAATTGCAAGATTTTGGGCATTTGTCCAACAAACTCAAGTCACAGTGTTTCACGTAGATGCCCATTCATGAATAGCCTCCACGATCAGGTCCACCCCTCGATCACGAGCCCATCTTGTGCTGGTTTAAAGGTAAGCCAGCAGGGGAAATGAACCTAACTCAGAAAAAAAAAATATAAGTCAGAGTTACAATTTAATAAAAATATTAAAACAAATGCAATGATACAAAGAGAAATTGGTTTTAACCCACAAAATTCAGAAATATAACCCAGCACCCTGGGGCACAAACAGAATGGTGTTCTGCGAGTGTGGGTTTCTTGTAGCCTCGTTAATGCTGTGTGCTGATGGAATTCTGCAATGATATGGTGCTTCTCCTGGTCCTGGATTTGTTAGTCCATTAACCTAGGAAAAATGTGCTCTGTGCTTTTACCCCAACCATGTGGTCCCTGGGAGCCCCCAAGAAAGGACACGCAGAGACCACCAGCGAGGACAGGAACAAAGAGGAAGTTTATTCAGGGGAACAGGTTTATATGGACTTTGGAGGGATACAAACTCACCAATAAGGGACAAGAGGGGAATCTGGTTTTGGGCCAATAAGAGTAAGGGGATTTACATTCAATGGGAAAGGGTTTCAGGTAACATGAGGTCACAATCTTCCCCCAGCCCCCTGGCCTGGCAGGGGATTCTGGGAAGAAGAAACAGTGACACTGCAGTTTTTACACTCAGTACATTCAAACAACATTAAAAACATCAGTTGTTAAAGCATTCTCAGTGGCTGGTTGGTTTTCTTCATCAGCCCATTTCTGGCAGGACATTCTCCATGCCAGATATTGTGAATGCATTGCTACAGTGTTCCTTAGCCCCTGTGCTGAGACCCACGTGCTTCCCCTGAGTCCAAAGTAAAGGGAAGGGAAAAACCTGTTGGTGCAGATGACGGTTGCAGTCTGGTCAAGAGCAGTGGTCACAGTCCTGTTGAGGTTCTGGTCCTCCTCTGGATCCAATGAGTGGTACCAGAAGTTCCGAAACCCCAAGTTTATATATGCTCAGGTTCAGGTGGGAATGCCCAGTACCTCCCCCAGGGCAGGGAGTTCCACAATGGGTGATCTAACTCTGTGAGTCATGGGGTATTTTTGGGCTCCTTGGTGGCCCATTGTTGTGATATGAAACCTTGGCAAAGTGCCAAGTATTCACCACAGCAACACAGGCCCAAGGGAAAAGAAAAAAACCCCGTAAAACAGAACTGGTTTATATATTAACACAGAAGAGGGAAAATTAAAAGCAAAATGCAATATAATACACATATATACAAAGGTAAGAAAAAACCCCAACAATAACTTCCCACTCCCCACCAACACAAATCACAAATCACCTTGACTCTGGACCCACAAAGCACCGCAAAAGACACCTCCCAGGAGACATCCGGCAAGAGAGGAGAAAAACTAACAATGAAACGTTTACTTCCTGAGATAACATAGCAATGGGGCGGCAGTGAGGCCTAATCTTCCCAGAACAGTAGCAGCCTGTCCTGCCACTACCGTGGCCATGATCAGAAAAAGAGAAGTTCCCTCCTCCCTCTCTTTTTGTATCTGAGATGACATCAGAATATGGTATGGAATATCATCGTGTTATGGTTTCAGCAAGGTGGGCCTAAATCCAGGTTTTAAAGTTCAGACTAGGTCTGAAAATTGTCAGGTGGCTTGGGCTGGGCTGGGTTGGCTAGTAGCTGACTTCTTTTAGCCAATAATATTGTATTCCATACCATACTACATCATCTCAAAGGGAGTAAAATCCAGTGTTG
>JAWWEV010000557.1:0-10183 GCA_035583235.1 Hafferia zeledoni | reverse complement strand
AGGATGGTTGCCAGAGGGCTAGCGAGCCCATCCTGCCCGTGGACACACTTTGTCTGACCCTTCAGCTGAGACCTGTCAGGTATGGGAGACCCTACTGGAGGCACATACCACCGCCAGCATAGCACACAACCTCATGAGGGCACGCAAGCTTCTCCCCCGCGACAAGGGGGTGTCCCTGGAGAAGAAACTGGTACCACTGCTGCAGTTAAGACCTCAACCCAACTGGGTGATGTGGAGTGGCTGGTTTGGTAGTGTGGCTCCTTGTGAGCAGCATAGTTTTCCTTGGGTTTTGCTTTTGCTCATGTTTTCCCATTGTTTTCTTTTGTTTGATTGGGCAGATGGGGGTGGTTGGCGGGGAGGACCTTCCACTATTTTCTTTCCCTTTTGTTCCTGGGGTACCATGTGACATGGTGAACTCCTGTTTTGTGGGTAAGCCATTTCCCTTGTATTTTGTGGTGCTGCTATTTTTCCTTGATAGTAAACTGTTATTTTTTCACTTATGAAGTCCTTGCTTTTTTTTTTTGTCTCTCTATATTGGGGAGGAATAAAAAGGGGAGGGAGTTGATTTTATTGGAGTTCCCATCCCAATATTTATCTTTAAATCAAGATACCCGTGGTGAATGGCCTCTTGTGGGTAGGGCATCTTCTCTTTAATGTACTTTTTCTACTTTTGCTACTGATACTGCTGTTGTTATTGTGCTTTTAGTTAATTGTTATTTTAATTCATAGTCTCTCATTTATTGTCCCTTCCTTTCTGAGGGGGGCAGGGGAGGGGCAGTGGCTTATTTGGAGTTTAATTTACCTGCTGATCTTAAACCAACATTTTGGCACTGGCCATGTGGGAATATTAAGAGGCAAGTGAGTCTTGCTGATGACTCCTTGGCTGTCCAGTTGATGAATTAACTCATGGAGGGGAGCCAGGGAGTCTTGGTTCACGTGATATTGCCGCTGGTGCACTGTCCTGGTAGCAACTGGCATCTGCTGGTCTTCAACTCACAGCAATCCCACAATGAAGGGATCTTTTGAGAGGGCAGGTGGGGTAGATAATAGTTTGATCTCTGTATTCACAGCAGCTACACCAAAAGCCCATCAATACCCCTTTGTGTCCTTGAAGTACCCTCTCCTGAGGTAGTCGATGTCAAGGATACAAGGGCCCTCTAGGTCAGTCACAATGGGATGCTTTTCCCACTTGTCCCCTGTTAAGCTCATCTCAGCCTCAAATACCAACAATTCTTGGCATCCCCCGTCACTCCAGGGATCCAGATGGGTTCTGCACCCCTGTACTGTGATGGTATCAGTGTGGACTGTGCATCAATATCTACTAAAGCTCTATACCTCTGTGGATCTGATGTGCCAGGCCATTGAATCCACATGGTCCTGTATGCCAGGTCATCCCTTTCCTCTTGGCTGAAGGCAGGGACCCTCTATTCCCATTCTTGGTCAAAGTATTCACTGTCTGACCTTTGCAATGCCAGACCAGAAGTCCCCTCATGAGGATCAAGGGAGGTGATTTCAGTTTTTTTATGTCTGGGAGATCGCTGATTGTCTTCTTGTGTCTGCAACAACTACACTGACAGCCTTCTTGGGTGACACCTTCTTAACAGCTCTGCTCTATCTCAGCTCATGTACCTGGGCTTCCAGCTTAAAGGTGGATTCACCATCCCACTTCCTCATGTCTTCCCCATGGTCATGCAGAAAGAACCAGAATTTGCTACATGGCCTGTGCCAGAGGCTTATTTTCCCTCTTACTGGGACAGGAGAGGACCGACCTCTTGGGCTGCCCCTGACAGCTGAGGTGCTGGACTGTGGGGATGTAGAAGTACAAAGATTTTCTTCCAAGTTTTGGAGCCAGAAAGATGCTCTTTCCGCAGTTGGTGTATCTATTTCTGAGTAATACATTGTTGGAATATGATGCAGGAGCATTTTGAATCAGTTTCCTCCACGTGGCCCGTGTGCAAGGGACATTCATTCTCTGGATCTTTAGGTACATTAACATTTTTAGATTCCTTTCAGCACTGCTAATTCTCTCAAATACTGGACACCTTCAGCTGCAGTGGTCCACTTTCCTGGGAAGTTCACAAGATCTTCTTTAAATGGATATCTTGCCCTCACACTTGAGAGGAGCCATCTCCAGAGACTGCAAATTACTGCCTCTTTTCCAATTCCTCTTTCAATTCTCCAATTTCTAGCAAGGGATCCCAGCTGTTGGGCTTCATTGACTGTCAGCTCCATTATCCCAGCACTGGAGCAGCCACTCACCTGGCTGGCGGCTGTAATCTTTTTGCAAGTCTTGAAGTTCTGATGAGGTCAGGGACTGGGTAACTTTGGTTTCCTGTTTGATTTGTCTCACTTCTTTCTTCAATTTTTTTTTTGTTAAAGGACAAACTTCTTGATCAGACCCTCCCTTTCCTGATTTTCCTTCTTCTTCCTCCTTTCTAATCAATAATATGGACCCATTGTTCTTGTCCACTGTTTCTTTTTCACGTCTGGGGCAATTACTACACTTGTGGTTGTTTGGGTCCCTTATCTCAACCATGGTGTTGATGCCTAAGGATTTTAGTGTATATTTTGTAGATTTTTAGAGTTATATAGGTTACATGGATTTTCCTGGGTTGCTCACATATTAGGTGGTATTAGAAGTTACTGAAATGTTTTCTCATACATTCTTAAGCTCTCTCAAGGACATGCTGTTTTGAAGAGACCACCTGCAAGAGAGCTTGGAGACAAAACACAAGAAGGCGGCCTAGAGGTCCTGAGCTTCTCCAAGGGGCAGTTCTGAAGACCTCTAGGGCTGGGGCATCAGGGGAAATGAGAACCATGGTTGGTCATAGATAACATATATGCTAATGGATAGAGGGGTTATAAAACTGTAACATCCCTTGTCACGTGTGTGTATGTGCATGGGGGTGCGTGTGCATCTTGAAAGCTTTCAATAAAGGTATACCATCTCTCTTTCTCCATTAATATTGTTTCTGAGTATCTATTTCCAAAGGAATTTAGGCAAGTGTACACAAATGTATTTTGGGTTCCTGCCTCAACTACAGTCCTCTGAGAGAACTGAGCTGTTGGCTAAATAGGGACCGGCCAGGCCCCAGTACAGGGTGAGAAACTGATGATTTTCAATGGGGTAAGCAAAGCACCCTTCTACTAGGTGATGTGTCTGATGTGTCAGGTCCTGGTTGATGGCAAGTTGAATATGAGTCAGCAGTGCCCTGCTGCAATGGTTAAGTTGTTCTCCAGGTCCAGGACTTAGCCCGTTACCTAGAGAGGTGTGCTCCCCCTGCTGCCCCCGACCACATGGTCCCCAGGGAGCCCGCAAGGACCACACAGAGACCACAGGAGAGGGAGGAGAGAGAGAGTTTATTACTAAAGGGTGAGGGTTTATATGGACCTTGGAGGGATCCAAAATCTACCAATAGGAAACAAAGGGGGCTTGGCTGTGTGCCAATGGCAATCAAGGGTTTACATCCAATAGAAAGGGGATAGATAACATTCATTTTGCAATTTCCCTCCAGACCCCTGGATAGCAGCTATCTCAAGGGATCATGGGAAGGAGAAGCAGTGACTGCAAAAAAGACAATAGAAACCATTTTGTACATTTAAACAACATTAAAAACATCAGTTGTTAAGGCATTAGAATCAGCTTCTTCATTTTCTTCACAAGTCCACTTCTGACAGGACTTTTTCCACTCCAGATATTGTAAGACGATTGCTACATCTCTTCTGTTTTTATTTTCTAAAGCTGGATATGCTTTTATTGATTGGAAACTCCTGGCACAGCTGAGCAGACATGGACAAACACACATAAAGAGAGCGACTACAAAAAGTCCTAGTAAGAGAAATATAATGATTTTTCTCACAGTGGCAGAAAGGCCTTGAAAGGGAAGCCAGCTGAAAAGATCATCAAGGGTCAAACCATCATCCTGGCGGATCTTGTGGACTAAGGACTTAAGCTGATTGATATGGGAGTGAATGGATGTAGAATGATCAGAGAAGTTGAGGCAGCAGAGGCCTTCAAACTCCTGACATCCATGTCCATTGACTAAAAGCAGAAAGTCAATTGCAGCACGGTTTTGTAACAAGGCTTTCTTATTGTCTTGGGTGTCTAGCAACAATTCTTCCATGGCGGCACTGGTGGCATTGGCTTCTTTCGCCAGCCAACAACCCATTTTGGTAAGGAGATCTAATGCATGTGTTGTGCCAATTGCTGGGATTATTACACCGCCTAAAACATTCTTGGTGTGTGACCAAAAGTTCATGTGAGAATCGCATTGTGCTGTAAACTCATGTAAGTGTTGCATTTTTTCTAAGGGATGTGATTCTGCTTGAGGTGGGGGTGCTGCAGCGACTATGGGCTGTGCTGCTTTAGGTGTAGAGGGTGATTTAGGTTGTGATGGGTGAAATATAAGAGGTGGGTGCAAACCTTGGAATTGTCTATGCACTCTGAGGGATTTCACATGTGAAGAGGGTGAGACTGTTTGCAAGCTAATACTTCTTTTAGCACAAATTTTGGAAGGACTTTCAGGCAGAGATTTCATAAAGACAGCTGGATTTAACAGTGTTAATTTAAAGGTGCAAGGGCCTCCTACAGCGAGTCTAGGAATCATTTTCCAGATTCTAAATCCACAAATTAAAAAACCTCCTTTTGGAAGAATAACCAAATCAGGGGTAGCATGAATTTGATAAGTAACTTCCTCCTTGCACCAAAAACTGAAATTAGAATAAGGTCCGTAAGAAGTGGCATTAATTAGTTCAGCTGAGGCAACATGTTTGTTGTGAATGAAGTAAAAACAGAGAGGAGATGTAATACTTCCCAAGATTTCTAATTCCTCAGGACTCTGCCACTGATAGCTAAAGGTCTGTCTGACATGTGAAGTTTTTGCTGGTCGTGTAAGACAGTCTAAGAACTGATTTTTAAACTGATCATGGTCATCACACCAGGGGAGATATTGATTTCTGAATTCTCCCCATTCTCATGCTGTCCAGGGTATCCCTATAAGACAGGTCTTAAAAGGGTTAGAGGGGTCTAGAGTGGACAGACAGATAGAGTCAGTGCTCAGAGATTGTGCCAGATTTAGCCAAATGTTTAGTCTGGAGAGCATTACCCAATTAGGAATTGGTGGAGGAGATTTAGCAAGGACTCCTGACGGTGAGTCCTGATTTGTTGGTGTTATGCTGCACACGAGGAGCAGGATTATCCTGAAGATGATGCTGATGGGGGATCGCTCCCTGCAACTGGTGCTGAATCTGCTGGTGTTGGATCCACTGCTGCTGCTGGATCTGCTGGTGTTTGATCTGGTGCTGCTTGATCTGAGGGGGGAACTTCCTGGTAGATCTTTACTAATCTGGACAGTACCTATCATGGACCTGCTCCTGTTGAAACACACGCGTGTCCCCTTCCCCAAACAATTAGGGGGACAGGATCGAGCCATTCTCCTGTCAGGATATCTTTGTATTTTACCTTAGCTTCCTCCGTTTTTAATTTTGCATCCCCAAAATGACGTCCAACAGGTGAGACATCGTCATGCAGCCTATTTAAAAAATTGAGAACATACAATGCCTTGTTTAAGTGTTCTGCAGGAGAGACGTCCACAGCTGACTTTCTTGCTTTTTCAGCTTGTCTTTTAAGGATTTGTGGGTTCTCTCTATTATCCCTTGCCCTTGTGGGGAGTGAGGGATGCCAGTGGTGTGAACTACACCCCACATGTTGAAAAATTGTCTAAGGGAAGCAGAAATGTAAGCTTGTAGGGAAAAATTTGAACTTAGAGGCTTGTATGCTCAACCCAGTCTATGCAGAACATAGCAAAGCCCGTGGCCTTGAAATAGTTTCAAAACAAAACAAACTTGCAGTAAGCAGCAGCAAGCAGAGACCAATCGGGTCGTGTTGCAAGGCATAGACACTAGCTATTAGCCAATAATGTGCTTGTATTATTCACGTGCTTTGAGAAGTATAAGATATAAGTTTGTGTGTTATAAACAATAAATTAGAGCATTGATCATCACTTCTGTGAAGAGACATCTTTGACTCTGTCGCCGAAACTCCAGGGCTCTAATGACCTTTTTTCTACAAGTGGTGGAGAAACGCGGGCAAAAGCAGCGTAAATCATCCCTGCAGTCGACAAAGGAGACCCAGATTGGAGTGGCCCAGATCAGTAGCAGTGTTTCTGTGCTGACGAAGAGGCCGAAAAGGCGGGATAGAGGTGCTGGACTGACGGAATCGCAGGGATCGCAGTTCAGGTAGGGAGGGTTGCACCCTTCCCCCCTATCACATAGGCTGATTGAAAAAATGGAAGCCGAAATTCACAGTTTCAAAACAGCTCATGCTGGATATCCTTGCTAAGCAAGGGAAGGAAGCTTTATGAAAAGTTCATAAAGTACACGCAAAATAGGAAACTTTTTTTTCCCGGGGTTGCACTGTTTTAAATTGTTTACGCGAGAAACCATGAAGAAAAGCCTCTGGTATAAGCTCAGTATTAGGAAGAAACTTGCAAAAAACACGTTGCAGAACATAAAAACTGAAAGAACTGCTAGTTTTATTGTTTTCCTCTTCGCACTAGCTGCAAGCAGCTCCCGTTGCTGCAGCAGCCCCCCTTGCTGCAAGCCTCCCTGGGGGGACACCTCTAGAAATCGCGTACAAGCTCTGTCTTTCCCCCCGCTCCTGCTGTCAGCTTTCGCTGGCCCAGGGTCTGCGTTACAGCTCCGCTCCGATTTCTATAGAGACCGCTGCCCGACCCCTCCCGCCGCATCCTGCCAGCTGCTGACCCAACGCTTCCCGCTCCCAGCCGTGCTGCTCGCCTTGGTTGCCGCCACGCGTGTCTAGCTATGATCTCTGTAGGAAACCACTGCCACTTCCATGCCCCTAGCCTTGGCTGCCGCCATCGCTGCGGCTCCAGCCCCCTCTGAGGGACCGCTGCTCCCACCCGCTGCCCCCACTGCCCTGCGAGGGGTCCCAGCATCAGCGCAAGAAAGAAAAACAGCACAAAACGAGAATTAAAAAAGGATCTGTACTAGCAAAAGTACAGTATACCCCCCATCGCATCATGTGGGCTTTGTTTTGTACAGTCTCCAAGCTCCACGCGTTCCTTTTCAGCCTGCATAAAAGCTGTAAGTTGCCAAAACCTGCTGTCTTAATTCTGTTTTGCTTCGTTTCCATCTCTGATGCTGCAAAAGTGTTTTTTCCAGCCGCATTCCAGCTCGCTGTTGCGAGAGAATTTTTGCTGCGCAACTCAAACATGGCGCTTTTTCTTCGAAAAGGGAAAAGTCAGACCCCCCCCATCTCCAAGAAGAGGGGAAGAGCTCCCTCGCATTACATCATCAACCTTTCTGTCATGCGCAGCTCCTTGCAAGGTCTTATGGGTAATGTAGTAGTCTCGCAAAGAACCTTGGGAATTGTAGTTCCAGCATACCCCTGACAAACTGCAAGCCTGTCAGTTAACCAGAAGGCAAGCAGCTTGAGTGAACTCACTTTAACACACATCAGCAAAGCTTGCCTTTAAGACAACAGAACACAAGCACCTGATGCCCTGCAGTCACAGCTTTATAATACATCATGCAAAGACAGAATGCAGCATCTTTCTCCAGCAATTCAGAGACCGACAAAGAAGCCTAGAAGAAATCTGTTGGACTGATTTCTCTGTTAATTTAGCTTTTATTTAATATTTATAAAGAGTTGTGAGCATTTAATAATTTGGAGAAAAGTTTCTATTTTTGTCTCCGCAGGTTAAAATCAACGTTGGATAAGAACAAGTTTCTTCTAACTAAATCAAAAACAGATGGCACAGCCTTTGAGTGACTAAGTTTTAATTTGATCCTTCAGATTCAAAATTCATAACACCTGATAGTAATTAATGTGTTTCCATTTGTTAGTATTAAGCATTTTCAAGAAGTTCTTTGTAAAAATGCCAAAGTGAATTAAAACACATAATGGTTTTAGTTATATAGCATTAAATTAATTAAGATATAGGGGGTTTTTAATACAGAAATGCATATTTACCACAAGTAACACTAAGATTACAAGAGTTAGAAGTATTAAGATCTATTTTTATAAATATAAAACTTAATGCAACATAACCAGTTTATAGAAATTATGTTGCGTGATGTTGTTATATTTCTGTTAAAGTTTCTTAAGTTTTTAGTGCCCCAATGACAATGCCGTCGAGAATGTTTTTTCATTTGTTATAGATAATGATGTTAATCAAATAGAATAATGTTTTTTCTTTTGTTAAGATGGTTGAGTTATTAAGCTAATAGAATAATATTTTTAATTTGTTAAGAAAATAAGGATTTTAAGTAAAGTAAAATAGTGTTTTTAATTTGTTAAGAAGTTAAAGAGTTAAGCAAAATAATATTAAAAGTTAAAAAGTTAAGTAAGCAGTTAAAAGTAAGTTATAAGTTAAGTAAAAAGTTAAAGGAAATGTTACTTCAATTAACAATTAAAATATTAAGTTAGCAAAGTGATATTAATCTAATAAAAAGTTAAAATAGTAGCTAAGTAAAATAAGATAATGCTGCAGCAAGTTTCTTCAATACAATTCTGCATTTATAGCTTTAAATATACTATTAGCTAATACTTTTAGTAAATAGTATTAAGCTTGCTACATTGCAATATAGAACAGCAAATAACTTTCTGTTACTAGTTTAAAGTAATAAATCTTAAAAATTTTAAAAGCATGTGTTGAAAAAAAAAGAGGAGAAAAGTGAAAGTGAATGACAGTGAATAATAGAGTGAATGATAAATAAAAGTAGCTAAACAAATTGCTTCAAAATGAACTATAGATGGGATTATAACTAAAAAGTTTTTATCTATAGTGAAAATTGGATTGTAAATTTTTGTAATTGTAACAATTGTGTTGTAGTTAACATCAGGTGCAAGTGTCTTCTGCAAGGGCCCTGCAGAAGGCTACTGCTACCATTTTTGTGGCACAATTACAAAGAAAAAGAATGGTCAAAATGACAGTATGTGTGTGTGTCTATCCTCCGATGTCTAAAATAACTGATGAATGCATCCTTAAAAAAACAAAAAAAATCCTGTAAAATGTAGATGCCTTGTCTTACCACTAGTTTAGATAAGTATTAAGTATGCATTATTGCAAATTAAAGTTGCTTTAAAATTTCTTTGCTTTTAGCACAGCTTTTAGCTCAAAGCCTTAGTTTTAAAAAATTGAATGAATGTGCTGCATGAATTTGTCAGATCAGTCAGTGTCTTTTCATGCAGATTTAAGATGGCTAAAAGACTATATAAAAAAGCTAATAGTAACATCATCTGCTTTTAATTTTAGTTAAAAAAAGCTAAGATTTAATAGTTAGTTATTCAGTTTTCAAAACACTATAGTTATTTTAGTTCTATTGCTTTAATTGCTAACAAAACTAAAGAAAATTCTTTTTGTCTCTCTGTAGCAACACCCAAAGACCCGTTTAAGACATGTTTAATAAAAGTCATCAATTAGCTTGTTGAACAGCAAAAAAAAGCTAAACGTAACGCCAAAAACCCTTTCAAAATTAACCACTCATGTGGATAGCATCAAACATGCAGTTTTGCAAAATGAAGCAGCCATAGACTTCCTGCTGTTAGCTCAAAGCCATGAATGCAAAAACTTTGAAAGAATGTGTTGTATAAACCTATCTGATTATTCCCAATCTATACATAAGAGCTTTAAACAACTGCAAGAAAATTTTCAACAATTGACAGTTTCAACTTCTCCCTTCAGTAATTGGTTTAAGTCATTGAGTATTACCAAGTAGCTACAAAATTTATGTAAGCAAAGTGTTATATGTTTAATTACCATTCTAATCTGCTTGCTTATGCTTAGCTATGCTTTAAGTTGTATAAAACAATCATTCTTAAAAGCAGTTAACCAGGCCTGGGTTGTGCAAAAAGAAAAGAGGAGATTTGTAGGGAAAAATTTGAACTTTGAGGCTTGTATGCCCAACCCAGTCTATGCAGAACATAGCAAAGCCTGTGGCCTTGAAATAGTTTCAAAACAAAACAAACTTGCAGTAAGCAGCAGCAAGCAGAGACCAATCAGGTCGTATTGCAAGGCATAGACACTAGCTATTAGCCAATAATGTGCTTGTATTATTCACGTGCTTTGAGAAGTATAAGATACAAGTTTGTGTGTTATAAACAATAAATTAGAGCATTGATCATCACTTCTGTGAAGAGACATCTTTGACTCTGTCGCCG
>JAWWEV010000556.1:0-10187 GCA_035583235.1 Hafferia zeledoni | reverse complement strand
CACACACGTTTTCCCTTTCTAGGTCGAGGGACAGAAAAATCAGAGGTGAGCAATTCAGATCCTCACACACTTCTTCCCTTTCTAGGTGGAGGGACAGAAAAATCAGAGATGGGCAATTCAGATCCTCACACACTTTTTCCCTTTCTAGATGTAGGGACAGAAAAATCAGAGATGGGCAATTCAGATCCTCACACACTTCTTCCCTTTCTAGGTGAAGGTACAGAAAAGTCAGAGATGAGCAATTTAGACCTATATAAGACCCTGTGAGACTGAAAACAGCTGAGAATAAACAAAGTCACAGCTGCTGCAGACCATTGGAGGAGGAATCTCTCCCTGGGAGTTCTCAGCAACTCCCCAGAGGTTTCTCATGAGAACTCCTCAGGTCTCCCACAAGACTCCAGAAGAGTTCTTGAAAACAGTCAGGGTGAGTTGACCAAAACATTGGTGGACTTGTGAGATATGGATTATAACCTATTAGAGTTTGCAGTTAGGTGGTGTGAGGTGCAATTTAGCCAACTGAATGCAGCCTTAGCCCTATATAAGCCGTGTGTAGTGTGTGATAAATGGCATTCACTTGATCACAATGATCTGTGTGTGGTGTCTGTACTTTCCCACATTATTTATTGTTTACTTTATCTGGGGAGAGAGAGGATGGATTAACATGGACAGGGAAGACCCACCGAGGGCTCTGCTCAGACCCCATCGCTGGGTGACAGGGCACAGAGAACCCGTGAGCTGGCACCGTTCCCAAGGTCTCCCCTGGCACTTGGGGCACTGTGCCCCCTCTCCCCAAGCCCCCTACCTTGGTTTTCTCCATGGGGAAGTCGCAGGGCCGGACCATGCAGAGCCGGGTCTCCTTCTCCAGGCGGCACTGGGGGTTGGCGTTGGTGACGCGGGCGGAGACGCCCATCCCGCAGCTCCGGGAGCAGGCGCTCCACGCCGTGGTCTGCACCAGGCAGTTCTCCTGCAGGCTGTTCAGCTCGGGCTGCTGGGCTGGGTCCTCCCTGAACACTGAGCCATGGGGAAGAGACACAGGGCAAGGCTCAGGGCAAAGCGTGGCAGCTCCACGGCCGCTCCCAACCTGGTTAATGCTTCAGGAACAGCAGCAAAGCTCTGGCCCATCTCCTGGCCCTTCAGCAGGAGGATGTAAGGAAGCATTTCCCACCATAGCACAGCTCCAGCCAGCTCTGCCAGGACAGCAGAGGGTGCAAGACCCTCCCCACAGTACCAGTGAGGTCTCACATCAATGGCTCTGGAGCCCAGCACTTGCTACACACATGCCAATGCACAAACCCACCAGCTCCAAACCAGCCAGTGTCCCAATCCACAAATAGTTTGGATCCACATCTCCTCCCCAGCAAACAGCTCTTGGCCTAATCCCATGTGCCCCAATTCAAAGATGGTTTGAATCCACGCTTATTCTCCAGCAAACAGCTGCTGGCCCCAGTCCAGGTACCCCAATCCAGAGGTAGTTTGGATCCACTTCTCTTTCTCAGCAAACAGCTCCTGGCCCACCTGCCCCAGTCCACAGGCAGTTTGGATCTTCTCCTATTCCCCATCCAACAGCTCCAGCCCCCAACCCATGACCCCAGCCCATAGGTAGTTTATATCATCTCTATTCCCCAGCCACCAGCTCCAGGCCCATCCCATGTGCCCCAATCCAAAGATAGTTTGAACCCACTTCTCTTCTCCATTCAGCAGCTCCAGCCCCCAACCCATGTACCCTCATCCACAGGCAGTTTGAGTCCTCTCTATTCCACAGCCAGCAGCTCCAGCCCCATCCCACATGCCCCAATCCAAAGACAGTTTGAATCCACACCTATTCCCCATCCAACAGCTCTCAACTCCATCCTATGTGCCCCAATCCAAAGATAGTTTGAATCCACACCTACTCCCCATCCAGCAGCTCCAGCCCCCATCCCATGTACCCCAATCCACGGGTTGTTAGGATCCTCTCTATTCCCCAGCCAGCAGCTCCAGCCTCCATCCCAAGTGCCCCAATCCATGGGTAGTTTGAACCCACTTCTCCTCCCCAGGCAACAGCTCCAGCCCCACCCCATGTACCCCAATCCAAAGATAGTTTGAATCCACACCTACTCCCCAGCCAGCAGCTCCAGCCCCATCCCATGTCCCCCCATCCACGGGCAGTTTGGATCCTCTCTATTCCCCAGCCAGCAGCTCCAGCCCCGATCCGATTCCCCAGCCCCACTCACCGGCCATGGCCGTGCCCACGCCGCGGGCCGTGCCCTGCTCACACACCCACTCCTCGCAGCACTGCCCGCGGCCCCGCACCCGCCGCGGGCGAGGGCACTCGGGCGAGGGCAGGCGCAGGTCGTCGGAGCAGAGCGGGACGCAGCCCACGGCCCCGTCCAGGCAGATGCACTGCAGTTTGCACGTGGGCTGGAAGCTCTCCCCGTTCAGGTAGATCTTGCCCAGCAGGTCACACGTGGCGCCCTCATGAGCTGCGGGAGGAAGAGGAGGAGGAGGAGGAGTGGAGGGGTGACTGTAAGTGCATCCCTTAAGGAAAGCACTTTAGAGTTCTCCCTTAAAGAGAAGAGAGTGGGGTCCTGTGACCAATGAGATGCTTCTATGTATGTGAGGGGAATGGGCCAGCCAATAATGTCATGACATGTTGGATGTGAGAGGATGTAAAAGGTGTGGATGTTACTGAGAATAGAACTAACTACTACTGACTACTATGAGCTATGAAGAAACTGTCTGTGAAACTCTTAGCTGAATCTCTCCTAGATGAAACTATTTTGAATAAACTCTTGTGAGCCTTCTGGTCAAACCTTCTGATGCCTGAGCTCTTCTGACCATCATTCACACTGCCCCCTTACTCAGGATAAGGGGACCCCAATAAATGGTGACCCCGATAGAGGAGCTGAGCACGAGGCTGAAGTTCTGCCCCAGGGGGACAGAGCCTGCCCTGCCCTGCTCTGCCATCCCAGTGCGGGATGAAGGAGTTGGCATGTTTAATGTTTGCCTCTCTGGACCCAAAGCTGCTCCTGACATCCATATTTTGGAAGTGCCAGCCCTGCCAAAGCTCTCTGGGAAAATTCCATCTCCCCTTGGAGGAGCTCTGAGGTGTGACTTGGTCTTTGCAGGCTGCAAAGAGCCCATTCCCCAGTCAGAGCCTGGGCAGGGGTGTCATGTAAGACACATCCCTGACATGGCACACAAGCAGCAGTTTTGCTCCTCAATATTCCTGGGAGAAGAAAAGCCCTCGTTGTCCCAGGAGCAGCTGGTTCCCACCTGGCTGATGGCACCTCCACATGGAATCTCACTTTGGGTTGGTGACCTTTGTGGCCCTTCTGTGATGCACAAATCTCTTCTTGCTTCCAGCTCCAATTTTTTCTAGTTCTCTCTCTTTCTGATCTCTGGGTCTCTCATCTCCAGCCCTCCCACCAGACTTTCCCTCCTTCCCAATAAAACTAAAATAGGCATTAAAGGAAATACAACAATATCTGACATGGAGCAGCAAAACCTTCACTCTGCAACTCCCCAGCTCAGCCAAAACTTTCCCAGTGGAAATTTTCCAGCAGAAATCTTTTATTTGATCAAGATCAGGAATGTTTTCAATAGGAACCAACTGAAGCATTTCAGTTTGATATCAAAGATTTCCTTCATGCTCAACCAAAATACTCATGGGACAGTGTCCAGACAGGGAAGTGTTTTGCTCCAGTAATTATTTTAGACACTACAAAGATCAAGATGAAACATTTTGATAAAATGGGAGCAGAAAGTTTTGACACAGCCAAATAAAGATTCTAAATAAGTCATGAAAAGTCATGAGATTATTTTAATAGATTTTTTTATATTTTTTTTTTTTAACAGATATTTCTTTCAGCCTGAAATGAAATGTTGAAATCTCAGAGCTGTTCACAGGGCAGACATCCTGATTTTGGACAGTTCTCAGCAGCTGCTGCTTTCTGTAATCATGACCCTTAAAAATCAACAAAAATCCATGAAACCTCTACTGGGAAGTTACCAAAGTGAAGGATTCTTGGCTGCTTATGGAGGCTTCCCAGGAAACTTGATCTATTTTGCCCTTAGTCCTGCTTGCCAGGGGGACACTGTGTCAGAGAGAAAGTGTTTGGACTAAACAAGGAGCAAGAGCCTCTTTCCATCCCATCCCCATCCCTTGAGGGGACACAAATCCTTCCACACTGTTCCTAACTGGATCTGGATCTCAACTTGCAACTCTTTTCAATGCCATTGGGATAAAAATACTCCAGCTCTCCAGCTCAGAGGTTTCAAACCCCTCACTTTTTCCACCAGAGTGGAAACCATCCACCCACCTCCCTCCTCACAACATTCTGGAGTATTTTTAAACCCTCTCTCTGCTTTTCAGCCCGAGCACTCCGGTCCCGCCGGACGGATCGTGCTGTTCCCTCTCCTCCCTCCCCACCCAAGCAATGGCAGCTCCACTCCAGGGATTGATGGGGTTTTCCAAACTCAATGGTTCTGTTGTGCCCCTCATTATTACCCTCCCTGGCCTTCCCTTCCCAACGACCTGATCCAATTAAGGCACTGAAATGACGGCGCCCACTGAGTGAGATGGTTCTTTATTCCCTGGCATTGCCCAACCCCAAACACCAACTCCAGCCAAGGAGACTTTTGCCCTTTTCCACAGGGAGCTCTCCAGCTCCTCTGCCAGCTCCCTGCACCCACCCAGGCCACCCTACCCTGCTCTAGAGTTACTACAGGATGTTCTCTGCTTTTCTGATAGTCCAAGGTCTCTGAAGGAGGAGATGGATTCCTCTGAAATATGTGGAGTGGGATAAAATTAAATAAATATACAATAATTTTCCCTCTGAGGGTTTGAATCCTATCTCTCCTGATATGGCCCTTGGGCTGGTCTCAGCTTTTCCCTTGACACTGGAACACCTCAGGTCCTTTCTGCTTCCAGCACATCTGTCTCACTTGGATAAATGAAAGTCACAATCATTGATCCTTTCCTCCCTCTTGTTCACCACTCACCTCCCTTCTCTACCTCCACCTTCCCACAGATCCACGTGGACATCACAAAACCCTCACCCCTGGACATTACAGCCCAATTTAGGGAGCTATCCCAGGCTGTGTTCACTGGGAGTTTTGCCATAAAAAGCTTAATTTCTCACTTAAAAGCAGGAGGGCCAGTTGTGTCTGCAAGTCTGAGTTCCTGCCCAAGGGAGGGGCCACGGAAACCACCCAAGAACAGGACAGAAGGGGCAGGTCTCACCTAAGCAGATCCCGCTGCCTCTCTGGATTTTGGAGAAGTCGCAGTAGAGTCCCTTGTGGTGGTCACAGGGGCTGTGCAGGGAGCAGAGCTCTCCCAGCTGCCTGGCACACACCTTGCAGCAGCCACAGCCATCCAACACCTGGCTGGTGCCCGCAGGGCACTGCAGAGGCTGGGAGGGACATTGGCATGGGAATGTGCAGGTCTGTGCTTCCACCTGCAGGGTGAAAACCCACGGAGAGGATGAGTCCGGGCAGGGAGAGGGAAAACACAGCTCTGCCACAAGCACAGACACCCCAGAGAGAGGAGGGAGAGCCCTGTTGCAGCTCCCAAGGACTCACAGGACTTTCCTCATCTCTAATTCATCTTGAGATCAAGGAGGGGAAAAGATGCCTTGGGGAAGCAGAGCCAAACCCACCAGGACAGGCAGTAGCTCAGAGTCCCCTCTGCAGCTCAGCCCCACCTCCCTGCAAGCAGTAAAGCTTTTTAACAGCAAGAAATTCCAGCAAACATCAAAGCCTCTGCAGCAGCAGCAGCAGCAGCCCCAGCTGGAGCTGGAAAAGTGACATGCACAGGGACAGGACTAGCCCAAAGTCAGGCAGCAGGACTGTGGCAGTGCTAAAAACTGACCCAAACGCTCCCATTTAGTCACCTGGATCTCACACTTCCTTCATTATCCCAAGAGATGTGCCCTCTCCTTTCTCCTTTCCAAGGAAAACACCATAATCAACCTTCCCTGGGACCCTGTGGCTCCACAGCTGCCCCCCCTTGGCAGCATTTCATGGGCCACCCCTTGAAACCCCCCCTTGGCTTTCTGGCACTTCACACACCAAACAGAGGGCAGGCTGTGGCTGAAGGGGAATCACTGGCTCTGGAACACCCAGGATGTGTCCAACTCCCCAGTCACTGAGTCTGTGCCACCCTTGTCCTGTACCAGCTCAGAGCAGGGACAGCAGCTGTGCCTGGATTTGGAGGAGATGAACACCCTGACTGGGGGCAGTGTGGGCTCTGAAGAGCCTCTGAAACCCCCTCAGAAACATCAGAGCCAACTCCAGTCTGGTTGTCTGTTCAGGTCCTAAGTCCCTTCTTGCTCCATCATCACTCCAACCTGCTCAGACTCTGCAGGACCTGGCTCAGCTCCCACCCAGGGCTGACAAAACCCTCACATGAGGATGATGCCCCCAAAACACTCTGGGATCCTGCACTGCTGTGACCTGAGTGGAGAGGGAAGCCCCCAACTGGACAAACCCCTCACAGCTGCCCTGGCAGGCTGGGAGAGGGACAGCCAAGCTGGGAAGAGCCTGAGGGCACCCAGGGAGGGGGACACACACCTTGGAACAGAGGTCAGAGAGTATCTTCCCATAGTTTTGTTGGCACTTGTCACGTCCCATCCAGCCCCTGCTTGTGAAACAGCTTCCTTGGATATTGTGTTTGTCACCAATAACAGCAGGAAAACTTTTCCAGCTGTTTTGACTGTTGCTCTGACTTGAGCTCACGTGGGGCCAGAAGGTGCCAACTGCTTTGTAAGGCTGGAACACCCAGCACAGCCCAGTGTGGGGCTGGGACCAGGCTGAGCCTTCCCTCAAAGTCATGGAATTACAGAATCACAGAACATCCTGAGCTGGAAGGGACCCCCAGGGATCATCCAGTGCAGCTCCTGGTCCTGCACAGACACCCCAACAACCCCACCCTGTCCCTCAGAGCATCATCCAAACCCTCCTGCAGCTCTGGCAGCCTTGGGGCCGTGCCCACTGCCCTGGGGAGCCTGGGCAGTGCCCACCACCCTCTGGGGGAAGAGCCTTTCCCTGAGATCCCACCTAACCCTGCCCTGGCACAGCTCCAGCCCTTTTCTTGTGTACTCCCAAGGGGTCAGGCCCCCCAGAGTCTCCCTGCTCAGCAGGAATCAGCCAAATTCCCCTGGATCCCTCCTAGCACAAGGAATTTTGGAGCCAAGCCTGCCCTGCCTGCAGCCCAGCTGTTCCCTGGCATGTCCCAGGGATCGATTCCCAACCACTGGAGTGCATTAAAAGAACTAAAAATACAGAACTCTTCCCTACTGTTTTTCCTGCAGGCAACTGCTGGAGCTGCCAAGGGTCGTGTCCAGCCCTGGGTGAGTGGGTGGGGGGTCACTGAGCTCACACAGGAGGCAAAACACTCCTGACACGGGATCTAAATTAGGATGCAATCCATGCACTTAAGGAAAAATAAAGGCAACAAGCATTTTCCAAAGCAGTGTCAGCCACAGGCCATAGAGAGAAACACTCTCAAAATAGCTCCCCTGCTGAAATCCAGCCCAAAACAGCCTCTTCTGGGATAACAGAATGCAGCAGAATTAAACCCATCCCTGGAAGTGTCCAAGGCCAGGCTGGACGGGGCTTGGAGCGAACTGGGCTGGTGGGAGGTGTCCCTGCCCAGGGCAGGGGGTGGGACAAGATGGGCTTTAAGGTCCCTTCCAACCCAAACCATTCTATGATTCTGTGAGTTTTCCTTCTTGCTTTCATTAACCCTTGCTGGATATTCCCTGGATAACTCACCCACACAACCCACCCCACCTGGTTTCACCTTCTGCTCTCCCTCATCCTGTCCCAGCTGCTTCCAGAGCAGAACATCTGGATTCAGATCCCTGCTGGGTGCCCCTGCACCCACCCCTGTGCCTCATTTCCCCCAGCCCTCAGCTCAGAACTCCAATACACCCTGAGTTTTGGGGTTCCTACAATATTCCAAGGCATTCCCACCCGTCAGCTGGGGAAGGTCCTCCCTCCATCCCCCGGGGGGTGTTTGGGTTTGCTGGTTTGATTGCTGAGCAAAGTCAGGCTGTGCTGTTTGTACCTCCTGCTGCTCTCCCAGGTCCAGGAGAGAAGGGAATCAGCTGGAATTGGTTTGGGCTCAAACACATCTGATATTGAGCACTGAAAAACTGCCTGGCCAGGGGAACCTCTGGAGTTGGGAACAGCTGGGGGAGCATCAATGTTGAACCAACTTCCTCAAGTCCTCTATTAATTTTCTTTCAAATGGGTTATATTGGATTTGCATGGAGCACCTTCCACCTGCATTCTTTCCAAGGAGAGCTGCTAGGAGTGGTTTCAATCAGCATGGAAACTGCCCAAACTGTCCCCAGGAACTGCCAGGACTGGAATTCAGGGCTTTGCTGCAGACCCAAATGTAACACAAAGCCCAACATTTCCACATAACCCGAGGGATTCAACTCAGGGAACATTTCATTTTCCTCCCTGTGCAGGAGGGGCTGCCCCAAACCCCACTTTTACTTTCACTGAGCAGGATCCTGATTTCAAATTCCCTACAGCCTTGGCCTTGTTTCTGTTGAGGTTGGCAGAGCATTCCTGTGAGCTCTGAGAACAGAACCAGGGGCAGAGATCAAGGCTGTGGAGTCGGGAAGGCTCTAAAGCCTGGACTGACAGCTCTCCCTGCTCCTGGCTTTGCTGGCAGCTCTTGCACCCATCACAAACACTGTGTGTGGAGCTGTGGGACTCCCAGGACCTCTGAGTGATGGCCAAGCCATGACAGGAGTGCCAACACTTGGACTAGAGGGTTCTCCTTCCTCTCCACCTCTGACTCCCAGGTCCCACCTCAACTGACGAGCCAGAACAAGCTCCCTGCCAGCTGCCAGCACCAAACCCAGTCACCTGGGGGCAAGAAGAGGTGAGAATGTTCTTTCTGCTTCATATTCCCTTAAAACTTCTTCCCCAGCCCCTTCAGGAGGGCACTGGTGGGGGGACAGGAGCTCCCAGCAGGTCTGTGGCACCCTCAGGATTTCTCATTCCCAATCCATGTCCACAGGAGCCCAGGGAAGCAGATAAGGGAGTCAAACCAAGGAGGACTTTTAAAGTTTCTTTAGGCTCATCACTGCACTCAGAGGGCTGGGAAAGGAGAGTTTGGAGCTGAGCTGGGTGTTTGCAAAGAGGTTTGGGGGTTAACACTGCAAAGTAGAGGGGAGATAATAAACACCCAACTGGTTCTCTTTGTGCACCAATACTGGTGGTAGATAAAGCAGCCAAAACACAGCAATTCATCCTCCAATTCCTGCTCTCCCTCCATCCCAGGCTCTCAAGGAACTTTCCCAGGGCTGTTGCAGCACTTTGTACAACACCCCAATTAGGAGAGACAAGAACCAGTGACCCCTTTCACAGACAGGGAGTGGGGACACAGAGACCTGCCCAGGCTGAGCCTAAACATGAATCCCACAGATCCTGGACCTGCTCCCACCTCTGAACAGCACAACAGGCAGATTCAGGAGTAACAGCTCTCATTTCCTGCCTCCCTCCACAAAAAAAATCACAGAATCATTCAGGCTGGAAAAGACAGTCATTGAGTCCAACTTAATGCTCAGAGCTCAAGGAGAGAAAAACCTCCCATTTCTGAGGCAGGTTTAGGGAAAATGCCACATCTCAGAGTGATATTTGAGGGTCACAGCAATGGGATTCACTGTGACTGTTTGTGGGACCTACAGAATCAGCCAGTGCAAGAACCAAGAAATCCACCCCAAAGGGTGGGTAATCCAAGTTACCCTCAGATCATAGCCCAGGACACATTCCTGGCAGGAAAAGGGCTGGCACACACCTGGGCTCACCAACCAGGAGTTTATTTCCTCTCTCAGCACAACAAACCCCACAAGTGCCCAATTTCCTGATGGATCCAAAAGCACTTTCAGCAATTTAGAGCCATTAATGACTGCAGGGACCTTCCTGCCAGTCCTGGCATGGGAACAGCACACAAACATCCTCAGAGCAATCAGATGCTCTGTCAAGCACAGGAAAACAGGCACAAATCCTGCTCTGGAAATCCTGCAGCCTAACTCTGCCCTGGGGCTGGCTGGGTTTGGGAACACAGGGCTGGAGTCAGAGGCAGTTGGGGATGGGAAGGAATTGGGATATGACAAGGCTGGAGAAGGGACTGGAGCACAAGTGCTGTGGGGAGAGGCTGAGGGAGCTGGGGGTGTTCAGCCTGG
>JAWWEV010000555.1:0-10188 GCA_035583235.1 Hafferia zeledoni | reverse complement strand
GCCTGGCTGCTCTCCAGCCACTCTGTGCCCAGCCTGGAGCGCTGCAGGGCTTGGGGTGGCCAAAGGGCAGGACCCGAATGCTTGGAAGCATGAACACAGACAAATCTTCCATGGAAAAGACATCAAGAAGACAAACACTCTTACCCCTGTGAAAGTCAGTAAGATCTTTTCTCTGTTGTGCCATCAGAAATCTGCCTCCACCCAGGCAGTTGTGACACTGCATTATCTGCAACCACAGCACAATGAGAGATCTTGTTAAACCTGGCACAAAAGGCTGAGGATGGTCACCTCTTCCATCACACATGTTTTCCACAATCCCTGCCCAGACAAGACTAGGAGACTGCATGTTTTGGAACAGAGGTGAAAAATCCTGTTAAATCTGTGCAGGAACCTGCTGTGGGATGGACTGATGGCCCAGGAGACTGGGACAAAAGTGTAAATAAGCAGAATTTTGGAAGATGAGAGCTTCTATTTCTTACCTCTTGCATCTTGCCTTTAGGAACAAGCAGACTTATAAGGATGGATTTTGAGAAGAAACAAGTGAAATTCCACTCACAGTTTCTTTTGGTGCTGACAGGCTTTTCATTCCTCAGATGACAAAGTGAGGTGGGAAGGAAGCGAAATGGATCATTTATCAGCAAGCTGCTGCATTTTTTGCTTTCAACACAAATTCTCTCCTTCAGCTCACATTCCTTGCAGATAACTACAAAACCTCAACCATCCCTTTCTAAAGCCACAGCCCTGCAGCAGCTGTCAACTTTCCAGCCTCTCCAGACACAGTTTTCATCCAAGCTCATCTCCATCAGCTCTTTAAGCTGGACTGAGTCTGCCAGAGGACAGCACAGCAAATCTACTGCCCCAAGGGTCACAAAAGGGATCAGAAGTTCATGTGCTAAGTGCCACCCCTAGGCCTTTAAAAACAAGTCAGGAAAGAGGTGGAGGAACCATTCCCAGGATAAGTTTCTGTACTAATTTGCTGAAGGAAACTTGTGGCAGAGTTGATTTGCACTCAATGGACTTGGAGAGCAGCACAAAACCCCTACCTGGAACTCCCCTTCTTCAGAGCTTCACCCTCTGCCTCTGAGGAAACCCCAGGGGCTCACCTAGGCAGGACCTTCCAGACAAGTCTCACAACAGAATTCACTGATCACAGGTCCTGCCTGAGGACTGGCCATGAACTCAGCTTCGATGACCTCAACCACTTTTTGCCCTTTCACCTGACAATTGAGTTTCACCTGAGTGTTTGTCACATAACCAGCAGCACTGACAGTGCTGATTCAGTGAGGACTCACTGATGGAGCAGGAAAGGAGACAGGGATGCCAAAGGCTTCAGGCACAGTAAATAAAATTCCATGCAGAGTCTCACCCAATTAAAGTTAATACAAAAAAAGAGCACAGTAAGTCACTTGGTTTAGTCACGCTCCCACCATGAGAGCTGCACGGTGTCAGCTCTGTCTCCCTACAAGGGCCCAGCAAGCCAGACTGTGTTTTGCTTACCTGGAATTCTTGGTCCTTCTTTTCTTGACCACTGTGCTCCCCTGCTTCCTGGCAGAGCCTGGATTTCAGGGCAGCATTGCCTGTGGGAATGGCTACATCTCAAACTCCTCAAAGACTTTATTTCCCCATCTGCCAACAGCTTTGCAAGGCCCTAAGAAGGGGTCCAGCACCCACCGTCCCATAAATAAACTTATCAACTCCCTTTATCGGCCCCGTCAAACCCACAAAGTCCTCCTGGCAACACCCAAGTTAAAGTCCAATCTGGACTCCCATCTCCTACCATAATATGGGTTGGAGTCAAGCCCACATTTTTCTCCAGGGAATCAAAACAAGTCACCTGATTCCCAAGAAGCCACTTCCAACTGCTGCTGGGAAAAATGCCAGAGACCTTTACAGGCTGACCAGGCACATAAGATTAAGTGGTGGCTGATCAGGAAAGTAAACTCCTTTAAAGATATTAAGTTGACCTTGTAGTGTTTGGGTACTTCTAGCAGCAATATCGGTCTCGCCAGGAAGGGATAGACGTAGAAGGAGGGATCTATGTCCTGCTCCTCCTTCACATTTTGGCCCCTGTGAGCCAACCCTGGGCCAAATGACACAGAAGCAAAGTGCCTGCAATAACTCAGACCCTGCCTGGTGACACAGAGACTCAGGGCTAGACATACTGGTTTCTCTGTCCATCAGACACAGGAAGTTCTCCATCTCTTCCAGCAGGAGAAGGGGAACAGCAAGGACCTCACCATGTGCTGGACCTTGTGACGCATTTTTCCACTGGACTGGGCAAGGAAGAGCTTCTCTTTCTTCCTGTCTCCTCTCTGCCCTTCCTTGTGCAGGCTCCATGCCTGTCACCTGCTTCCTGGTTATTCTGGGTCCAGTTTGTTCCCACACATCTCATTTGGGAAAGCGATTGCAGGAAGCCATAAGCAACCAGGTCACAGATTTTTGGGAAGGGAGGAAAACAGGAATTAAAAAAAATTGGAGTGGAGAAGGAATAAATGGACATGAACTCACATGACCAGACACCAGCTGGCAGGATCTGTGGGATGATTAAATTACGTGTAACTGAGAATCTTTTGGGATCAAAGCATTTAATGACGGGGAGCTAAACCTCAGAAAGGAATCCTGCGCAGACGGGATGGACAGCACTCCTTCCCTTCCCTGTTCCAGGGCAAACAAACCCATTAGCACAAAGGTAAACAGTTTAGAATGTGCTCTGCAGGATGTCAGGGCAGCAGGCGAGCACTGCTGGAGGATCATAGAGCTCTGCTCTCATCAGCAGCTCCTTCTGCTCCAGTAAGATTAAGTGACAATTTTCTACCCAACTGTCCTTGTCAGCTCTTGCTGCCTCAGTGGCCACAGCAGTCCCAGGCACCCAATTAAACCTCAGAGCTTCACTGGGACCACCATCCCAGAAGTGACTTGTGCCACGGGTCTCATGGCTGCACATCACCTGCTCCTTCCAGCTGCTGAACAGAGTTGGAACCTGTGGCCACTCACAGGACTGCTGGCTGCAGGGGGGCACAGGGGCTACAGGTTTACCTGTGTTTGAAGAAAAAGGCTGTGAGGGTCTGTAAACAGCATTGCATATCTAGCTCTAAAAGTGCCTTAACCTCAGACAACTGGATGCTGGAAAATCTATTAGAGACGTATCTTTCTCTGTTCATCCTGTTAGTTTTTCTGCAGCATCTGCTCTTGGCCATTGCAGGAAGACAGAGAACTCTGGCTCTGACCCTACACAACCCATCTGATGCTTTTATGGCTCCTGGAGTGGAGCTCTCAAACTGAACACCTAAACTAATCCATCTCTGCTGTTCTTAAATCAGCAAGGTATCTATTTCAGTGGTAGGGGGGAAAAAAACCAAAAAAAACCCTCTCAAAGGGATTTTGGGACAACCATTCTGTGTGCTGGCAGACTGGAACACCCAGAAGTCAGCCAAGGGCACTGCATGATCACAAATCACAGAATCCCAGATTGGTTTAGGTTGAAAAGACCTTAAAGCCCATCTTGTTCCAACTCCCTGCCATGGGCAGGGGCACCTCCCACTAGACCACACTGTTCCCCAAAATCAGCTGGTCTCACATTAAGAGCACTGGGTTGGGTTTTCTTGTTTTGTTTTTAGTTTCCAGGCCCAGTTCAAGAGGACCAAAGCTCCTCCATTGCCTTGGACCTCAAAGGATAGAGCAGGGGATGTTTATCTTCTTCCCTCTGAACTTTCCTTTTGTTTACCATACTCTTAAACTCATCTTTGTGAGGCAGGACTAGAACTACGTGCACTACTATAAATCAAAGGATTATTTATAAGTAACAGTGTTTATGAATATTAGAATATTATAGATATAGAAGGAAATATAAATATTCTCACAGTGTGACATTTTCAGTCCAATTCTGCTTTCACCAGGTTAAAATAGAGATGCCTTAAAACCACACAGGTTTATTGTGCTGTTCTCCAGTTAACATCACATGAACTCTCAACTCTGCATCCTTAAAAGGAATCTTTGATGACTAAAATCAGAGCTCCCTTTTTGTCACTTCTAAAGGAAAATTTTGATTCATGCTAAGAAAGGGACCAAATCCCACAGGAAAAAGGCTGCTGGGAAGCTGTGCTGTGTCACCTGCCCTATCTTTGGGCTCTCACCTTATTTCTGATCAGTTGTCCCAGCATCAGGAAAACTTTCCTCCTTCCTCCAAAGTTTCCATGAGAAAGAGTAAGACCAAAACATCATCATCTCCAAGGAAATGCCACCAGGTCCTGCTGTCCCTTCTTCCCTTGGGCCCTGCCTATCCCCCTCAGTGAGAACCTTCAGCTCACTGAACCAGCACAAAGCTGGAAAAAGAAGAGAAACTAAAATATATTATGTGTATTGTCATTTCCTACAAGGACAAAGCTGGAAGCAGCCAGGAAACCACCGAGTTCTCTGCAAAGAAAGCAAGCTGATTGGCAAAGGCTCTGCCAGACTAATTCCTGCTGCTGTTCCTGCTGTATGTATCCTGCCAGGCTGCCCAAGCAAATTCTGGAGCACTGGAGAAAGTCACTTTGACCAATGTTCTGAACTAATGTGCCAGAGAGGGGCTGAGGGGCCAAGTGTAGCCCCACAATGTGATGGGAAAGCTGTGGGTCCTGTGGCAGGAAACACTAAGAGCTTCTGTTTGGCTGGGGGAAAAAAGAAGAACATTATTCCATGGAAATCTGTCCAACACAAGTTATGAAAGTCAGAAAGGAAGACTGAAAGCAACTCTGATGCAACAAAGCCACCCAAGCACGCCCACACCGGAGATCCGTGTCGCACGGAAACAATGAATACCTCAAACACCAACGGCTGCTCCCAGGATAGATCTCATCAGTGGGGCTCACTACCCACATGGGAAGGGCTCCAGTATCACTGTGAAAGCAGAGAAAGGTGGAGGTACTGCAAAAGCCATCCAGGAGATTCCTCTCCTTCTCCAGTTCACCCTTTTGCTGGAAAACCAACCCCCTTCCAGCACTGTTTTGGTCCTCACTGAGACAGCTCAAAATGAAGCAGGTAAGGTGAAACAGCCCTCGAGCTGGCCAAGGCAGGAAAACAGAGCATATATGGTGCAGAGCCCACATCCCACCCAAGCTCCCACCCTCTCCAGGTGTCCACAGTGATGGCCAAGCACCAAAATGAATAACAAGATTATGGAAAATACAGGAAGGAAAATAGTTGCTCCCATCCCTGCTGTAAACACCTGCTGTTACTGCTGCCCTTATCAGCTACTCTACAGGCAAAGAGGAAAATGAACCAAAAGTTTCTCTTTCTTTCTCCACTTATGCTGGAGAACTGTGGTTTGATCTCTGCCTTTTCCCAGGGTTAGCCAAGAACTTCCCAGTCTGCTCCCAGTGAGGTGTCAGGCCACAGATGTTTGGCTGGTGAACAGAGGGTGGTGGAGGTCTGGCACAGAGGCAGAATACAGATCAAATGAGACACAACCAAAAGAGATGCATCTTTAACCCAAAAGTGAGAGGAGCAACCAAACGTGGAGCAGGAGAAAGGGAATGTGTCAGGGAGGTGGCACCAAGGATGGACCACGCAGAATGGGCAGGTGGTAGACAGCACATTGCAGTTTGCTCCCAAAAAGCAGAATCTGTCATGGTCAGCCACTAGCAATGCAGTTTGTATCATTCCACCCCCTCCCATGGGCAGGGACACCTTCCACTATCCCAGGTTGCTCCAAGCCCTGTCCAACCTGGCCTTGGACACTTCCAGGGATGGGGCAGCCACAGCTTCTCTGGGCAACCTGTGTCAGGGCCTGCTCACCCTCACAGGGAAGAATTCCTCCCTAATACTCACTCTAAACCAATAGTTTAAAGCCATCCTCCCTCATTCTATCACTCCATGCCCTTGTTAAGCCCTGGAAGCATCACTTTCATCTCCCAGCATCACATCCATCTCCCAGCTGGGAGCAGAAGCCGTTCAGCCTCTGGAGCAGGTGGAGAGGCAGCACTCACCTGGCTGCTGCAGAGCCACTTCTAAGTCACTTTGAGCTTCCACTCTCCTCCAAGAGCTCCTGCAGCAGTGTTCCCCCTTCCCCCCACTCCATCAGCAGCCTTGCAGGTGCCAGGCAGAGCCTCTCTTCCCATCCCTGCAGCTCTAAATTTGCCTGGTTGCTGAGCACGTCTATTCCAGGCAGCCGAAGGCAGGCGAGGGAAGCGAAGCGCACGCAGCAGCCGCGTCGTGAGAGGCAGCACTGCCAAGTTCTCCTCTGATACAGCCAGTTCAGGCAGGGAATGTGCCTGAGTCGCTGCTCCCAGCCAAGTAATGCCATTTGTGAAAGAAATCAGAAAAAGAGTTGTTTCTATCCCAAATATCCAGGCTATTCTCAGTTATCTGGGGACATGGAAGCAGAAATATCCATTATAGCAGAAAAAACTACTTGATACCAAATGTGGATCAACAAAAGGATTAAATCTTAAGAGTGATGTCAGGACAGAAAAAAACCACCATTTTGGGACACCAATAAACTCTAAGCTGAGAATTGACATAGTACAAAGAAACAAACTGGACACTGGTCTCACAGGAAGCCCTGCTCACCCTGAGCAGATCCAGGAGAGCCTACAAATGCTTCTCAGCTTCAGGCAGCAGCATCTGTGATACAGCTAATCCCCAGTTATCCCAGGAGGACTGGGGGCTGACAGCAGGGCTCGTCTCCCCAGCAGGGAAGGGAGGGAGGACACTGTGCATATGCTATTTCCTCCCCCTGCAAAGCCAGGAGCGAAGGCACCAGGGATGGGAATGCATTAATCAATTTTCTTACACATAAAATCCCAGCCATCATTTAGACTGGGCTTCCAGAGCGTGCTGAGGGCAGGAACCTGGAAGGGTGTATAGTCAGGAAAGCCATTTATGTTGAAACATAAAAACAGTTCCTCCCTCCCGAGAGTCTTAATCCTCTAGACAGGATTAAAGCCTATCAGTCAAGGGCTATCCTGGAGAGAACAATCCCGCATTTGCTGGGTGATAGCTGAGATGGTATCAGCAAGGATCAGAGAGCTTGGGGAGGAATTAGAGGGGAGCATGGCAGCCTGAAGGTAAAGTAGGAGAGTATTTTCTGCTCTTAGCGTGCACGGTGGCATTTCAGGCAAACCCGCTCCCGTTTTCATGCCTCGTTAATCTCGATGGTACAATCGGAGTGATGCCAGGCCCAGCTCCGGCTCTGGCTTCTCTCAGCTCCCACTGATTGTAATTACAGGTAAATGGATTTAATTGGTTTTCCAACCCAGGTCCTGGGCACCTCGCAGCACTCAGGGTTAGAATACACTTCGGCAAACACTGGCTACAGCCAGACTAGGCTGTGTCAGTGGCACTTCTCCACCTCACACTCTGGCAATGGCCTCAACCCTTGTGCTTGTCATTCTTTTGTTACTGTCACTTTGTGGTGGCCATGAACTCCTGTACCCTCATCCTTGTCAGCTGGCCAGGGGAGTGCCCTCTGCTGAAACAACAGCCTCTACAAAGGCAAAGCTTTTCCTGCAGTTCCCTTCGTGCCATGAGCACGTCGCCTCAAGAGATCTGAAACACAACCTGGGACAGATCACAGTCCAGACAACAGGCAAGGGAATACAGCCCATTTAATACAGAGAGAGCACAGGAAGATGGACTGGGGCATGTCAGGTGGGCAGGAATAAAACAACAGGCAGGAGAATGTGTAGACAGATCAGATTGTAGAACTGAAGAGGCCATGTCTCTCCAACACAGAGCCACCTCTTCCTTTCTCCATGCTGGACAAAGTCCTGAGGTCTTGTCTCTGGTGGCCAGAAGGAAGAGGTTGGAGAGAGCATTTGGAGCTGGAGGAGCCGCTTTCAGCATGCTCAGTGCTCCCAAACAGGAGAGCAAGGAAAGCAGCCACTCCAGCTGCTCCATGCTGGAGAGAGGAACCCCAGTGCAAAGAATCAGGGCCAAGTCCCAGACCCACAAATGTCACGGCTGCCTCAGTGCAACTCACCAGTCCAGCCAAAAATTTAGGGAGCCCCACCAGCAAAGATGAGCTCCAGGGCAGCCTGAATGTCCCCTCCAGTGGCCTGCAGGGCTCGGAGACTTAATTCATCATCATGTATTCCCATGTCTTGCAGCTGCTGGAGCTGTGGCTGCCACTGGCTCTACATATAGGAAAGAAAAGGAGTTAAGGTGGGTGTGAGAGCCCAAGCAGGAAAAAACCCAGTCCTCTCCACAGCCCACTCTTCCATGCTGCACTCTCCCACCTCCTCTAGCTCACAACCACAATGCTAATTGTGCAACCAGATTCTGAAAGCTCAAATTCTTGCTGCAGACTCCCCAAATCCACTCTCACCACCCCACTTCCAACCAGAATCTTTATAGTGGTCTATCATGCCCCTTCCAGCTTAATGTCCTGCCACAGGAGGTGCCTGGAAGAACCACCTCCACACTGTAACAGTGGGATATGGGATTCCACGGGCTCCTGAAGGAAGAGGCTGTGACACTGACCTGCAGGCTGGGCTGCCCTGAGGCCTGCAGGGCATGTTGTAAGGCCTGGCTGAACAGGTCATTGGTGATTGGTGTTCCTGATTGGACACTGGATGACATTGGGGATGTCCCAGAGGAATGACCCTAGGAGGAAGTAAGTTGTACATGGATCAGGAGAACACTTAGAGGAACCAGAGCCAGCACAAAGCAATACCTGCAGCACCCCTCCCTCCCCAACCCCACACAGAAGAGAATTCAGCCATGAGGAACTGAAGCAGCCAGGTGTCCCAGAGCTGAGCCTCCTTACCTGTGTGCCAGGGGTGGGGGTGTGGGAGCTGCTCTCCGGGGTGCTGGCCAGTGCCAGGGCAGTTGCCAGCTCGCTCTGGGTGATGGGCCGGGGTCCTGCAGCCCCCGTGTACCCAAGGGAGGCTGGGCGGGAGCCAGAGGTGCTGCTGGACGGTGTGGACCTCGTGCTCTGCATGGAGATAAAACACACACCTCTGATGTTGGTGTTTGTGTCCCAGAAAAATCTGGCTCACCCGCTCATTCCCACGGATCCCTTTCCTAAAATACTCAAAACTCACAAGTGTGGAACTTTGAAAAAAATAACATGACAGGGTGGAATGTGCTTTTTTCCACCAACTCAGCTGTGGAAACTGGCTGTAATCCTTTTAATGTCACCTGCCAGCCTAGAACCAGTGTTAGTAGCCTGCAACAAAATAATTCACTCTGTAAAGGCACTTTTTTGGCCTAAATATCCAGTTTCTCTTATAAAACACTTTGTCCTTTTGGAGAGGAAGATCTCAGAAGGGCAGGGACCAATGTGCCCACGCTTCTCATCCATGCATGGCTACCCCTGCATCCATTTGGCTACAAAGGTGTTTCCTCTGAGGACATGTGCTGTTCCATTTTTATCCTGTGTGTTCAGCACTCAGGAAAATCCTCTTCTGAACAGCATCCAAGCACACCACGATCAATATGTTTGTCTCCACAATACCCTCAGGAGCCAAAGCAGCTCATGCTGTTCATCAGACAGGAAAAGAAACGCTTTGGAGTCCCAGGGCTACAAGTTAAACCCATATTACAAGCCCAAAGCAGGTGTTCCACCCAAACTGACCACTTACCTGGAAGTCATCTTCTTCATCAGACAGACCTTCAAAGAGAAAGCCACCTGCACCAGGAGGGAAAATTAATCAATGTAGAAAACTGGTAGGAATTAGGTACCAGATGACAATCCAGTGAAGGTAGGACAGAGACCTAAGCACTAAGAAGTTCATGTGCAGTGGGAGACATGTCAGGCACTGCAGAGGCCACAGCCAACACTGATTGCATACACAGGGCTGGGAGAGGCCTCAGGGCCAAAGTGCCCCAAGTAAGTCTCACCCAGCCCACAAATCTATCAAACCACAGCAAGCATTTCCAGCTCAGGAACCCAAACCTGTTGTCCCTCCAGCCTGGGGGGGTACTGTGTCAGTACAGCACAGATGGGGACTGCCCACCCCTGGAAGTGTCCAAGGCTACAATGGATGGGGCTTGGAGCAACCTGGTCCAGTGGAAGGTGTCCCTGCCCATGGCAAGGGGGTGAAACTGAATCACCTGTTATTTCCTTTCCAACTCAGTCCAAACCAGTCTGTGATTCCATGATTCTACACTGGCCTGAAAATCCTGTAGCCTTCTCCCAGGCACTCAGCAATAGGACAAGGGGGCACGATGGGCTCAAGCTCTGCCAGGGGAAATTGGAGAGCAGAA
>JAWWEV010000554.1:0-10193 GCA_035583235.1 Hafferia zeledoni | reverse complement strand
ATCACCAGCCCAGGGCACTGAGTGCCCTGGGCTGGTGATCACAGTGGGGTTGGATCAAGGGTTGGACTTGCTGATCTTGGAGGTCTTTTCCAACCCAATCCATTCTGTGATTCAATGATGTGCAGCCCCTGCTCTTTCCACAGTCTGGGATGGGCTCCTTCTGGATGCAAATGAAGCTCATTTCCCAGTGCTGAAACCACTTCAAAAGGATCCATTTGTGCCTTCAAAGGCAGCGAAACATCAAGGGCAGGTGAGGAACCCAGAGCTGCCCCTGCTGCTCCACAGGGCTGGTTCTCAGCACAGGAACCCATTGCTGGCACTTGGCACAGGGGAAGGAGCTCCCTGGGGTGGTGGGAGGTGTCCCTGCCCAGGGCTGATGAGCTTGAAGGTCCTTCCAAACCCAAACCAGACTGGGAATTGGTAACTCAATGAATGGATGGGAAAGCCAAGGAGCAGAGCCCGTGTTAGTTCTCCCAAATCCAGGTTGGCAGAGCAGTGCTGGGAGACACAGGCACAGGTGGGCAGGAGACCTGGGCAGGCTGGAAAGAACCACTCAGAGACTTTATTTCAAGCTTTAAGTGATGATTAAAGAGCTGGACTGGGAGAGCCTGGCAGGGAAAGGATTATTTAGTCTTGTGGCTGCCTAATGTCAGGACAGACCTGCTGCTGTTTGCACGAACAGCTTGGCATCCCTCTGCTCCAGCTGGGTGGGCATGAAAACACCAGCTGAGGGGCTGCTGCCTCCCTGGCACCCACCTGCTGCTCAGCACCAGCACCAGCAGGGCCTGCCAGGGGCTCAGCCTGATCCCTGTCCTGCACTGGGCACCTTCAACACACCCTGGAAACTCCTCCTGGTGGAGCAGGGCAGGGGTGGTGCAGAGAGGTTTGTTCCAACAGCTCTTCCTGCTGTTTGTTGGGTTCATCTTTGTTTTCAGTCGACCTCTGAAATGTACTTTGAAAGTACAGACAATGTTTTATTTGCTGCTTGTCTTGTAACAGCGCTGGGGAAGGGGCTGGAGCAGCAGGAGGGGCTGAGGGAGCTGGGGGGGCTCAGCCTGGAGAAAAGGAGGCTCAGGGGGCACCTTCTGGCTCTGCAATCCCTGCCAGGGAGGCCTCAGGCTGGACCAAGATTGGATATTGGGAAAATTCCCTCCCAGAAAGGGCTGTCCATCCCAGGGGAGTGGTGGAATCCTCATCCCTGGAGGGATTTCAAAGCCCTGTGGATGTGGCACTTGGGGACATGATCAGTGGTGGCCTTGGCAGTGCTGGGGATGGTTGGACTCGATGGTCTCAGAGGGTTTTTCCAAGATTAATTGTTCCATCATTCTGTAATGTAATAACTGTTGGTCCCTTTTTCCCTTTCCCCATCAGCTGGATATGAAAATAGATGTTGAATTAAGAGGAGGTGGAACAAGATGAGCTTTAAGGTCCCTTCCAACCCAAACCATCCCAGGATTCTATTCCATGCAGAATTCCAGCTTTAATGTCAGGACTCGACTCCTTGTGTCTGTTACAGTTATTATGTGTGCTCAGATCACTTTGTTAGATAAAACCTCAGCTGATTCCTTCATAAAATACCAGGACCTTTGCTGTTATGCAAGGCAAGAGCTGGAAAATGCTGTTGGTGGCTGTTTTTTCACAGAATTCCTCCCCATCCAGACACAGACCCTGCTCCAGGTTTGTGAGCTGGGCTGGGCACAGCAGGAGAACCTTCCCCAGCAGCTCCCTCTGCCAGTCTGTGGGACCCTGAGCCCCACCCCGACCCCCCCCTCCCCAGGCACTGAGATCCTGCCAGGGATCTCCAGGATGAATCAGCTCCGTGTCTGCCAGTCTTGTGGCTGAGGGGGAGGAAGAGGAGGGAAGTGCTCGTGCTGATCCAAGGCTGTGGGGAAGCTGCACAGAAACAGCAGCTTTTCCTTCTCAATCCTGTGCCTGGAAAAAACCCACTTGTCCCATCCTTTCCCACCTGATCCCTGGGGGGCACCTTTTGGGGCTGCCAGGAGAGTTTTGGGTCCCTTCCAGCTCAGAACAGTCTGTGATTCTGTGAATGACAAACTGTGGCACCCCGAGCTGAGTCACTGGAACATTCAGCTTTTCCAAAGCTGGGCACAAACCAACCCACCCTCCTGGGGGTATTTCTCCTGCTCTCTTGGGGGTATTTTCCAGGGCATCCAGCACTTCCCAGCTGTGCCTGAGGTGGTGCCCATGGCTGAGGATTCTCCCTGTGCCCACCCTTCCTTCTGAGAGCTCAGGAAGGGCCGTAATTCTGCACAGTTGTCTTTAATCAAAATATTCCGGTTTCCAAACTTATTTCAGAAGGACAAGTCATGGAATTCTCCTTATTGGCTTTTGTGCCACCACTGCTTCCCATCTCCTGCCCTCCTGGCACAGGGAAGTGGCTGCCTTTAAAAGCTGCACAGCATTTGAGAAGATTTAAAAACTATTAAATTGAGCTCCAGTGGTTTCCTAAGCTTTCCCTTTTCCCAGGGAAAGCTGGTTGGTCTTTTTTAGGGAAGCCACTCTGGAGGCTGCCTGGACTGTTGATTTATCCATTTCCATGCATGATCTGGAAATCCACAACAGCCTCCTCATCCTGAGAAGAGGTGAGACTGAAAAGGCTCATCCCTCCTTGCTCAGCTTTTCTCTGCCTCTTGGAGCAAAAAAGCAACAATTCTTCAGGTATTAAAAGTGGAGGGTGAATTGCCTTGCCTGATCACAGCATCTGTTATTAATTAAATTAAATTAATTTCCCCTCTATTGGAGATATATGAGCTTCTTCAGCCACTTCAGCTGCAGTGGAAGGACAGAGAGGGGAAAATAAACATCCTGGAATTCTGCCCAATGAATGAATTAATTGATCTCTTACATATCAGGGTGTTTGTTTCCTTTCTCTGTTTCCTATTAATGTCCCAACAATCTGTAGCCTCCCATCAGTTTTCACCTGAATCCCTTTTTCTGGCATCAAAACCTTAATGGAGCAGGAGAGAAGATGCCCAACCAACCTTTGGGTTTGGTGAACTGAGGGCACAGAGGGAGGTTGGGGGTGGGGTGGGGGGTTCTGCCTGTCTTGGTGTTGCCAGTACCAAGAAACCTCCTGATCCTCTCTGGAGAGAAGAATTTTGGAGGGGGAAGGACATCAAACCAAGAGGAACCCCAGAAAATCATCCAAAATACCCCAAAATGGTGTCAGAGGAGGTTCTGGGGCTGCACTGCCAGTTTGGGGGCACAGGAACCACAGGGCCCAGGACCCTCCTGTGCCTGAAATCAGCCTTTTTTGTTCCAGACACATTTGCTTTTGTTCCCTTTCTGTTTTAATGGGAAATGTGTCTCTTCCCTGTTTTGACAGGGCCTCACTGGAGCCATTTCTGCTCTTCTGCTCAAGCTCTGCTACCACATTTATCTCCAAAGGATCTGAGTGCATTCAGAGAAACGACAGACATCTGCCAGGTTATTTTTTTTTTTCTCTCAGTCTCCTCAGGAACAAAAAAAATCAAATGAATGCAATAGTGTCCTATTTTAGTAGGTTGGACTTTCCCCCCATCCTCTTTTATATATACATTGCTTGATTTTTGGGGGAATAGAGAAAGCAAAGCCTGAGGAGTGTGAATAGTTCCCAAGGAATGTGCAATTCCCAAGGAATGTGCAATTCCCAAGGAGTGTGAATAGTTCCCAAGGAATGTGCAATTCCCAAGGAATGTGATTTTCCCAAGGAATTGCTCTGTGGGACATCTCCCATGGAGCAATAATGAGTTACACAATTCCTAATGGTAATTACTTGTTGGCTCATTCCACATCCTCAGGTTTGATCCAGAGGCAGTTCTGCTTCCTGGAGCCAAAGTTGTCCCATCCCTCCAGTGACCAGCAGAAGGAAAGTGTCACCAATGCCCTTCATCCTCCTGGGCAGCTTTCTGGGTTGCAGCACAGAGGATGAGGAAGGTGAGAACCTGCACCAGGATGGGACAGAAATGGCCAAGTGTCACATGGCAATGATGAAAAGCATCACTTGGGTTGGTAAGTGAGAGCTTAAAGCTCATCCAGTGCCACCCCTGCCATGGACAGGGACACCTCCCACTGTCCCAGGGTGCTCCAAGCCCTGTCCAGCCTCGTCTTGGACACTCCCAGGGCTGGGGCAGCCACAGCTTCTCTGCCCAACCTGTGCCAGGGCCTGCCCACCCTCCCAGGGATTAATTCTTTCCCAATATTCCACCTATTCCTGCCCTCTGGCAGTGGGAAGCCATTCCCCTTGTCTTGTCCCTCCAGTCCATTGTGACATGAGGGTCTCCTGACTTGGGACATCATCAATGGAAGGTCCCACAGCAGAGGAACGTGGGACATGGCTGTACCAGAGATGTTTCCCTTCAGGAAGCATCCAAGCCTTGTGGTGTGTTATCCTGCCAGTTGCTGTGTGGCAGGCAGGGGGATGCCAGGGGTGAAAGCTGAGGAGGGAGAACAAGGCTCCTTCTCCCTGCTGAGGGAGGTGCCCGTTCCTCTCTGCCTCTGGAACTGCCTCATCCCTGTGCATTGGCCCAAACTTGTGCTGATCTCTGGGCAGCAGCATCAGAGATGCACTTGGAGGTGGCTTTGGGCACCTCAGGGGATGGGGAAGGTTGGCCAGGAACTGGCTGAAGAACTGGCTGCAAAACCTGACGTGCCACAGGCAAGAATCTTCAGGATCTGGTAGAATCACAGGGTGGTTTGGGTTGAGAGGGACATTAAAGCTCATCCAAACCATGATCTCCAAGCTCATGTGTCTGACTGGTGTGTGGGAGAGCTCAGCAGTGTCTGTGGGCGATGCCAGAGGCACTGGCACAGCATTGGCCAGGGCAGTGCCCTTTTCCCAAGGCTGGCAGGATCTCAGCCACATTTATGGGCATTAAATCCTTTGGGGTGTTCAGAGCTTCATGACCATGAAAAATGTGTGTTCCTGAGTGGTCTTTGGTAACTGTGGCCCAACAGTGGGAGAACTGGGAGTGCTGCAGCCTTCAGTGTTCACTTCCAGCCTGGATCCTGAGTGCTCAGGGCCTCTGGAATATCTTAATGCCTCTGGAATATCTTATCTTGGAGCTGACTTGGCAGATGCAGCGGAGGGACCCAAGAATAACACGAGCCTGTGATGCAATCACAGCACGAGCTCTGAGGAGTTCCTGAATTTCATCCTCGTGCTCTCAGCCCAGGATTGGAGCTTCCAGAGGATGGGAAGGGAGGAGGGAGGAGCCCTTGGGGCTGCAGTACCAGCAGGTCCTCCCCAGCAGGGTGAAGCTCTGCTCGCTGTTATCAGGCTCTGGAATTCCATCCCTGCCCATGAGTTGTTGCCTGAATCTGGATTGCTGCTGTTTCCTGTTGCCAGGGAGTGAAAATGCAGGATGTGCTTCCTGAAGGACCAAGAGCAAGATTTTAATTTTCCTTGTAGTCTAGAACAGTTTCTTTCAGCCATTTGAGAATTCTGTGCAATGCCTTGTGTTGTTCTGTGCTTACAGTTAAGAGACAACTCTCCTAAATATTCCATACCCAAAAAACAGGGACTTGCCTGAACCCAAACCCCAGAGATGAAATGTGGGATTTAGGGAAGGATTCCTGAACTGGCCCCTCTGTGGAATTTCACAGAGTTGAACAGCAGAATCTCAAAGAGTTTTCTCACATCTAATTTTGTTCACAGAGTGAGGAAAAAATGTCCCCTCTGCTCCTGCAAGTCAATGAAATGCTACAAATGGTAGGAAATGTTGGGAGGAACATTTTATTGGCAAAGGGAAAGGATGAGCTGGTTAAGTTATAAGGGTGCAAAACATTCAGGAGGAATGTTTTCCATGGCTTTAAAAATGCTGGCACTTCAGCATGGTGTGCTCACCCCTTGTTTGTGGGGGGAAGTAATAAAGGAAATACAATATATACCTGAAATCATCACTTGGATTAGATTTATGGGCAGTCTTACACAATTTTTTAGACATGCACAGAGAGGGAGAATTGAAATTTGGTTGATAATTAGTTTTGTGTTTTAGAAGAAGCTCCTGTATATTCCAGAGATTATCAAGCAGTGATTAACTCTCAGTTTTGTTGAGCTGGACAGACAACCTTTTCTCCTCTTTATGATTATCTGGTACAAAACTTGCATTCAATATTGTTCTTTTAGTGCATAAAGGCTGGTTTATCAGGGCCTGGTGTGGTCTGGACTGTGGGTCTGTGGGATACAAGGCCATGGGATGGTGCTTGAGCAGGAATTACCACACAGCAGCCCTTCTGTTCAGTTTGCAGAGCCTGCAGTCATTAATCCCTGGAAAAAAATCAAGGGGTTGTGTGTCATCCACAAATAACCAGTTTAAGTCTTAATTTAAAAGGTTTTAGAGTGAATGGATTTTATTTTTCTGTTCTGGGCTCGGAGGTTTTGGGAGCTGGGGTGGGTTTTTCAGGCCTTTAAACTGTTCCTCAGCCATGAAGATTAGAAATTTCCTCTTTGAACATGTGAACCAAGTTCTCCACATTATTACTGCAGAAACTTGGCCTTTGATGAAGACATCAAACACCCAAAGGTCCTTCCAGACAGGATCAAACAGAAGTTCCTGCTGTAATGGGACCATGTGAAATGAGTTCTCCTTATCTCCCCCATCAGGGTGTTTGGGCTGGTGTGACCATCACACAGATGTGACACATCCAGCCCCTGCATCTTCAGGGCATGAGCAGCTCTGCTTTGCCAGCCTGGCCCAGCTGTGCCACCACCGGTGTCCTGTGGGTTGTACCCTGCAGTGGGCTGGTGGTTCCCCTGTGTGGGGCGTCCTCTGTCCATGTGTGGGGTGTCCTTAATCCATGTGTGGGGTGTCCTTAATCCATGTGTGGTGTGTCCTTAATCCATGTGTGGGGTGTCCTCAATCCATGTGTGGGGTGTCCTTAATCCATGTGTGGGGTGTCCTCAATCCATGTGTGGGGTGTCCTTAATCCATGTGTGGGGTGTCCCCAATCCATGTGTGGGGTGTCCTCAATCCATGTGTGGGGCGTCCTCTGTCCATGTGTGGGGTGTCCTCAACCCATGTGTGGGGTGTCCTCAATCCATGTGTGGGGTGTCCTCTGTCCATGTGTGGGGTGTCCTCAATCCATGTGTGGTGTGTCCTTAATCCATGTGTGGTGTGTCCTCAATCCATGTGTGGGGTGTCATCTGTCCCTCTGTGGGGTGTCCTTAATCCATGTGTGGGGTGTCCTTAATCCATGTGTGGTGTCTTCAATCCATGTGTGGGGTGTCCTCAATCCATGAGTGTCCTGTGTCCCTGTTTGGGGTGTCCTCTGTCCGTGTGGGGGGGGCACCAGGGTTGGAGGAGGCACACCGGGGCCGGAGGGCACACCGAGGTTGGAGGGAACACACCGGGACTGGAGGGCGCACCGGAGCTGGAACGGGCAGCGGGGCTGGAGGGGGCACTGGGGCTGGAGGGCGCACTGAGGCTGGAACGGGCACCGGGGCTGGAGGGGGCACAGGGGCGGGCGGGGCCGGGGCTGCGGCGGGGGAGGGACGAGATAGCGAGGAGGGAGGGAGAGCAGCGGGAGGGAGGGAGAGGAACGCGGAGGGAAGGAGAGGAGCGAAGGAAAGGAGCGAGGAGCAGGAGGGCAGGAGCAGAGCAGGGAGGGAGGGCAGGAGCGAGGAGCGGGGAGGGCAGGCGCGGGGAGGAGCGCAGCCGAGCCGGGAGGGACGGAGCGGAGCGGAGCGGGGAGGAAGGAGAGGAGCGGTGCGAGAAGCAGCGGATCGCGCCCAGCCCAACAGAGCCGGGCCAAGCCGAGCCGAGCCAATCCAAGCCGGGCCAAGCCGAACTCAGCCGAGCCGAGCCGAGCCAAGCCGCGCCAAGCCGCGCCGCAGCCCCGCGGGTCCGGCCCCGCTCGCCCGGAGGAGCCGCCGCTCCGCTGCCATTGCCGAGCCATGGAGCGCTGAGCGGGACTGCGGCCGAGCCACGGACACGCCGCGGGGCCCAGGTGAGGCTGCGGGGCCGGGGCTCGGGGCCCTGCCGGGGGGTTCGGGGGACCGAGGGGTTCGGGGCGTCCCGGTACCCGCTCCGTGCCCCGGTCTGGGGAGGATGCGCCGCGCGGGGCCGGCGGGGGAAAACGACTGAGTCACTTGTGGGGTGTTTCGGGGGCTCCGTAAGTTTGGAACCACATGGCGTTAAGAACTGATAGTTTAAGGGGGGAAAAGAAAAAAAACAAAACCAAGGGGTTGTGGTTTTCCAGAAAGCGAAGATACACTGTAAATTGGTGATTTAAATTGTGTCATTTCTATTCTCTCTACATGTTGTAGATATTCTATCCATACCTCTGTATTCCTTCTGTTCCCTTCGGTATCCTTTCCATCCCAAATTTCTGATGGAATGGCTCGTTTTACCGAGACCCGCGGGGTCTGTTAGATCTCATGCTGTGCCAGACCCACCTGCCAACCAGGGAGACACTCCTCCCAACCAGGGCAGAGGCCCCTCCCAACCAGGGAGACCCACCTCCCAACCAGGGCAGAGCCCCCTCCCAACCAGGGCAGAGCCACCTCTCAACCAGGGCAGACCCACCTCCCAACCAGGGCAGAGCCACCTCCCAGCCAGGGCAGAGCCACCTCCCAGCCAGGGCAGAGCCACCTGCCAACCAGGGCAGAGTCCCCTCCTGACCAGGGCAGAGCCCCCTCCCGACCAGGGCAGAGCCACCACCTGACCAGGGCAGAGCCACCACCTGACCAGGGCAGAGCCACCTCCCAGCCAGGGCAGAGCCACTTGCCAACCAGGGCAGAGTCCCCTCCTGACCAGGGCAGAGCCCCCTCCCGACCAGAGCAGAGCCACCTCCCAACCAGGGCATCCCCTGCCTGAAGCCCCCGAGCCACCTCAGCCCTGGGTCCTCCTCGAGGTTCATCTCCCAGAGACATTTCCCCTGCCAGGCTCTCAGCTCTGCATCATGTTCTCTGCCATGTGCTTTGAGTCAGGTTGTTTTTCCTGCTCCTCCCGTTCTCAGCTCGGTGCCTGGTGGGAGTTGTGAGTTTGGGGAGGATCTGGGAGTTGAGTGTTGGTGTCACTCTGAGGCAGAGCTGCCTGCAGGACCGAGGGGCTCCTTTCCTGCCTTGGGGTGAAGGTTGGGCAGTGATCAATCAGTCCTGATATGCAATCAGATCTTTACTGTGGACCTCCAGGCTGGGATGGAGCCCCGAAGCTGTTGGGTTGTTTACTGTGATGCTCAACATCTGTTGTAACAGGAAACAACCCAAGAGATCACTGAGGAGAGCATTCCTGAGAGGTGTTTAAGTTTTCAGCAGGATTCATGCCGTGCTTTTTGCCTTTTTCCTCTGAAATTCTGATGTCAGCAGTGAAAAAGCTGAATAATTTCATTGTAAATCCAGTGAAGCACAGAACTTTTTAGGCCAGTTTGAGAGAGATGCTCGTTTGTTGTGTTCCTCTCTCAGCTCCAGAGAGGGTGGCCAGGTTAGAAACAAATCTTTGATATATAAATCATGTGGAATCTAAAGCTATTTAGTACAACAAGTGCTTTTCTGGTGCCCTTATTACTGTGCTGGCTGCATAGAGCAGATTATTCATTGTAATTATCTTTCTCTTGCCATCAAATCTATTTTAATAATTTTCCATGTGCCTGCCCAGGTGCTCCAGGTGCATCACCCTTTACTCTCACCTTTAGACATTTCAGAGTCCAACAAATCATTTTTAATGTGAACCTGAGATAAAGGGTGAGATTCAGCCTTGTTGGCTGCCTCCAAAATCCTCTTCAGGTTTTTCCTCAGCCGACCTTGTGTTTACTGCCCAGTTCTCTCCACGTCCTATGGAAACCTCTCCTTGTTCAGCATTCAAATCCCTGCTCCAGAGCCTGACTTATCCCCCAGGAAGCTTAGCCCAGATTAGCTGACTAATCGTCTCTGGGAACACCAGGCTCATTTAAAAAACTCATTACAATCAACTCCCTCCAATTTCCTATGCTTGAAATCAATAGCCATGGACAGATTGGGGAAAGCCTTCCTAAAATGACAATTTGAAGTGCTGAGGAGTTTGTTTTTCCCAAATATCCCTTCCTTGGGGTGATCCTGGTGTAGATGTGGGAAATCATAGAATCATAGAACCAATTGGCTTAGAAAAGACCTCTGAGATCATCAAGTCCAACCCTTGGTCCAACCCCACTGTGATCACCAGCCCAGGGCACGGAGTGCCCTGGGCTGGTGATCACAGTAGGGTTGGATCAAGATG
>JAWWEV010000552.1:0-10203 GCA_035583235.1 Hafferia zeledoni | reverse complement strand
GGCCAGGTTGGACAGGGCTTGGAGCAACCTGGGCTGGTGGGAGGTGTCCCTGCCCATGGCAGGGGTGGCACTGGGTGATCTTTGAGGTCCTTCCAGCCCCTTGGCACTCTGTGGCTCCATGATCTGGGTGCAGGTGGCAGAGCCCTTTGTTGCTGCCTTGGTTGACCCTTCTCTGGCCCCACACTTTGTCCAGCAGCTCCACAGCAACTTTCCCGCCTGACCCTCTGTATGGACAACCCTCTTCCAATGCTGACCCAAAAGGCACAAGACACTGAGAGCTTTGGTGTTTGAGAGCTGATGGAAGGACCCCCCCAGCTCCAGGACAGCTCCTTGGGGTATCCTGGAGAAGGATTTGGAACTGGGAGCCTGGGAATTGGTTATGGGATGGTTTGGGTTTGGGTGGCTCAGGGGGGTGTGGGGGAGCCACTTTCACACTGGGCATTCCCTGAGTCATAACCTGCATTTGTGGCTTGGTGTGGCACTGGTGCCAACAGAGCCACCTGAAGGGGGGGCAGAGAGTGCAGTGTGGGGGGAGCCACGTTTGGGTGGGTGCTGGTGGTGAGTCAGTGCTGGCACAAACAGGGGTGGGCATGATGGGGCAAGCCTGAGCCTGGCACAGCCCTGGGCTTGCCAATCATCAATAAAGTCACCAAAGAGATTTTCCCCATGTAGAGTTACCCCCCTGTGTCCAGAGAAAGGAAATGCTGCTGCAGGGGGGGCTGAGCCCAGAGCCCACGGGGCACTTGGCATGAGCCCAGCCTGCCTCGGGCACCCTGAGCACCCAGCAGGGAATTCCTCAGGGAATTCAGGCAGCTGCTCATGCCCTGGGTTTGGCTGTGCCAGTCCCACCTTGCCCTGCTGTGGATCTGGGTTTCAGCCACCCCAGTTCCCCTCCTGAGAGGGGACTCTGTGTCTGAGGGACTGACCTTGCTGTGCCTGGGGCAGAACTCACAGTGCTCCATCCCTGGGAGCTGAAATTCAGAATATCCTGAGCTGGGAGGGACCCCCAGGATCATCCAGTCCTGCCCAGGACACCTCAATAATCCCCCCCTGTCCCCCAGAGGATCATCCCAACCCCCCTGAGCTCTGGCAGCCTTGGGGCTGTGCCCACTGCCCTGGGGAGCCTGGGCAGTGCCCACCACCCTCTGGGGGAAGAGCCTTGTCCTGAGATCCAACCTGACCCTGCCTGGCACAGCTCCAGCCCATTCCATGCCCTGCCTGGCCAGCAGAGCCACTTCCACCTGGAACATTTGTGTTCTCAGGGCTGAGAGGTGTGTCCAGGTGTCCATCCTGTGGCACATTTGTGTTCTCAGGGCTGAGAGGGGTGTCCAGGTGTCCATCCTGTGGCACATTTGTGTTCTCAGGGCCCAGAGGTGTGTCCAGGTGTCCATCCTGTGGCACATTTGTGTTCTCAGGGCTGAGAGGGGTGTCCAGGGGGTGCCATCCTGTGGCACATTTGTGTTCTCAGAGCTGAGAGGTGTGTCCAGGAGGTCCATGCTGTGGCACATTTGTGTTCCCAGGGCTGAGAGGTGTGTCCAGGGGGTGCCATCCTGTGGCACATTTGTGTTCCCAGAGCTGAGAGGTGTGTCCAGGTGTCCATCCTGTGGCACATTTGTGTTCCCAGGGCTGAGAGGTGTGTCCAGGGGGTGCCATCCTGTGGCACATTTGTGTTCCCAGGGCTGAGAGGTGTGTCCAGGAGGTCCATGCTGTGGCACATTTGTGTTCCCAGGGCTGAGAGGTGTGTCCAGGAGGTCCATCCTGCAGGGAGATGCAGGGCTGGGAGGCACAGCCACACCCCCTGTGCTCAGTGAAAAGGAGCCTGTTGTGCCCCTGCCCTGCACTGTGGGCACAGCAGAGCCCAGGTGAGTGTCCCTGGGCACTCTGGGCCCCTCTGCCCCCTGTGCCACAGGAACCAACCCCAGCACATGGAGCCCACTGCTCTGGCTTAACTATCTCCAACTTCTCCACCTGCTTTCCCAGGCAGGGCAGACCCCCAGTGGTTTTTGGGTCTAATTTTGGATTTTGTGGAGGATGTTGGAGTGTCTAAATTTGCATGAGACACTCCCCTTTTAACTTTCCTCCTCTGAGTTTGGTTTGCAATTAATTTGATTTTTTTTTCTTTTTTTTGGCTGAAATAAGGTGATTCCTCACTTGTGGGTGTTCTGAAGACCTTTCCAGAAATGCCTCCTTTACTCCCAGGGCTGGGATTTCTCCTTCTGCTTGGTGAGTAGGACCATGGGGTGGTGGGTGCTCCAGGAGGATTTTCCCTGCCAGAGATAATCCTCAGAAGGGAGAATTGTGCTGCAAGACCATTGAATGTTGCTGTGGTGGTTGCTCTAAATCCCCAGTTTTTAGTTATCTTTGTTTGTTACCAGATCTGTGAAGTGAAATATTTTAATGTTGGTAATGAGTAGGGTGGAGAGACACAAGTGGAGCTGATTCTCCTGTGATTTCAGAGCTGTGTGTTCCCTGCTCCTGTTGGTGGAATATCCATTTGTCTCTAGGAAAGTCCTTAAGGAATAATCAGAGCTGAATCTGATTAACTCTGTGTTCATGGAATCCCAGGACCATGGAATGGTTTGGGTGGAAGGACCTCAAAGCCCACCCTGGGCAGGGACACCTCCCACCAGCCCAGGCTGCTCCAAGCCCTGTCCAGCCTGGCCTGGGACACTCCCAGGGCTGGGGCAGCCACAGCTGCTCTGGGTATGATGCCCCCAAGGCACAGCCAGAGTGGCCTGGGTGGGTAGGGGAGGACCTTGTGCCCCCTCAGCCACCCAGAGGTGACAGCAGGGCTGAGCCTGGGACATGCTGGGCCAAAAGGGAGCAATAAAACACTGCAGTGAGCTGAGTGGTGGCCAGGGCTGGCTAACCCAGACAGGGGCTGGGCTGTGGGGATGGGCTTTGCCCTGGCCTTGCTCTAAAATCCCTGCACTTTGTCTTCCAGGCTGGCAAGGAGCTGCTGCAGCTTCTGCTGGGACACTCCTGGTAAGGCAAATTTGGGTGGCTAAACCAGCAGAGAGTCCCAGAGGGGTTTGGGTTGGAGGGACCTTACAAGCCATCCAGTTCCACCCCCTGCCCTGGGCAGGGCCAGCTGCCAGTGGAGCCACCACACTCCAGTGTGGCCGTGCTCAAACCACCAGGACAGTCCATCCTGTTGGCCCTCACACCTGAGGGATGGGAGAACTCCCAGAATTGGGAATTTTCCAGCTGTTTGAAGTACAGAGCCAGTAAAACAGATGAAGTTTGCAGATGGCAGGATGGGAGCTCTGGGTGTGGGCATTTGAGAGTTTCCAGGGCACATCCCAGTGCCAGGGCTTGCTTGTGTGTGCCAAGATCACAAATAACACGTCCCACTCCTACCCCATGGTGACACCATCTCTCCTCTCTCTCCTCCTGCAGTGCTCCAGCTCCACTGTTGATGGTGAGTTCCTGTCCAATAATCTCTATAAGGAATGTTCAGACCTGGTTCTGTGTTCACATTCCACTCACAATTCCTTTATCTTTGTCTCTCTCTTTTTTGGGATCAGAATCTGCCCTGTGTGCTTCAGTGGAAAGGTTTGTGACCCCCCAGCAAAGTGTGGTGGCAGCTTCCCTTGGGAGTGAGGGAATGGGATTCCTTGGGAGTGCCCCTGGGGAATGGGGAATGGGATCCCTTGGGAGTGCCCCTGGGGAATGGGGAATGGGATCCCTTGGGAGTGCCCCTGGGTCCCTGGGGAATGGGATCCCTTGGGAGTGCCCCTGGGTCCCTGGGGAATGGGATCCCTTGGGAGTTACCCTGGGGAATGGGGAATGGGATCCCTTGGGAGTGCCCCTGGGGAATGGGGAATGGGATCCCTTGGGAGTGCCCCTGGGTCCCTGGGGAATGGGATTCCTTGGGAGTGCCCCTGGGTCCCTGGGGAAGCAGGATCAGGATCCCTTGGGAGTGCCCCTGGTTTTGTGGGGAATCAGGATCAGGATCTCTTGGGAATGCCCCTGGTGGTTCCCTAGGGAATGGGATCCCTTGGGAGTGCCCCCGGGTTCCTGGGAAAACAGGATCAGGATCCCTTGGGAATGGGATCCCTTGGGAATGACCCTGGTTCCCTGGGGAATGGGATCCCTTGGGAGTGCCTCGGGTCCCTGGGAAAGCAGGATCCCTCTGAAACCAGGGGTAGGACCTCTCTCCCCCCAAAAGTCCTGGCGTTCCTTGTGGGCAGGGAGGGCTCTGGTTGCACTTGTTTAAACAATGAAGGGAAAATGCCTTCCCGGGGTTTTGTGCAGGACAAAGAAAGGCAGGGCAAGTCCTTGGGGTGTGAGCCAAGAGAGCCTTGGCATTGGTGTTGGGCTTATCTTGGCTCCTGCTGGGGCTTAAGGATCCAACAGCTCTGCCTCAGCCCTCAGCTGAACCTGATTTACACCTCAGGGTCAACAACCCGTCCCTGCCCTGTCCCTGTCCCTGCTCCAGCAGCTCATTCCCACCCTGGGCTGGTCGTTCTGCTGTGTTTGCTCTGTGGGGTGGTTGGGGTGGTGTCTGGCACTGCCCTGCTCTGGGTGGGAGGGATGGACCCCCAGGGGCAGCAGGGAAGGGTTGTCCCTGCTGAGGGGACACCAGGGAAGGGCTGTCCCTGGGAAGGGCTGTCCCCACTGAGGGGACACCAGGGAAGGGCTATCCCTGCTGAGGGGACACCAGGGAAGGGTTGTCCCTGCTGAGGGGACCAGGGAAGGGCTGTCTCTGCTGAGGGGACACCAGGGAAGGGCTGTCCCTGCTGAGGGGACACCAGGGAAGGGCTGTCCCTGCCGAGGACACCAGGATGTCTTTGTTTCCCCCCAGTGCCAGCCTGGAGCAGTTCCTGGGAGCAGCCCATGGCCAGAGCTCCCCGTGCAGCCTCTCCTTTGGCCAGTATGCCTGTGCCCAGGTATGGCAGTGCCCTGCTTCCCAGGGGGTTTGTTCTCCTTGGGAATGCTGCCACTTTTATTCTCAGAGCAGTCCCGTGGTTGGCTGCGAATGGAGCAGCCAAAGCTTGCCCAGGTTTCCCTCCCCAGACAGAGAGAAAAGTTCCACCCTCCCAGGGAGGAATTCCTTCCCAAAATGCCAGGTGTGGCTGAGCCACTGAAGGCCATTCCACACTGCAGCACCTCCAAACATGACCTGCCTCTCACCATCTCTGTCTGCACTTCTCTGTTCTCTTGCAGAGGGCTTGGCTCCAGCAGCTCCAGGATGATTTCCTCATATCCTTATATTCTTGCCTTGCCCCCAAACCTGTCTCTGCTGTGGATCCAGAATACTCCACTCTGTTCTTTTCCAAATATGATGCAGAGAAGCTCTTGGCCTCCCTGACCATGTTCAGCCAGAGGGTGGGTACCAAACACCCAACTGCTTGTTCACCACTGAAAGGCTTGAGTTAAAATCACATTATTTCTTACCTTACCATTACCTTATTTTAAAAGAGCACCATTTCAACCATCCCATCCTGTCCATGCTGTTCAGATTCACATGGATTGGTGCTGATGTTTGATTAGAAGTCCCTATTCACTCAAATTCCTGTGTTTATTCTCCTCCTGCTCTCAGTTTTCCCACGTGCCTCTGTCTCTGGAGTGGACCCTGATCTTCATGAATGGCCTTTGGGAGAAGATGCTGCAGGTGCCAGACATTGAGCACCCCCCTGTCCTGTCCCAGTGGGTCCATGGGGGACTTCAGCCCTTCCTGGAGGAGCCCAAGGTCTTTGGTTGCCTCCATGCCAAAAACGTGTCCTGTGAGCCATTCCAGCTGCTGTAAGTGCTCCTGGCCCTGCTGGCCCTGTGTGACCAGGGCAGTGCCACAGCACTGGGCAAGCCACTCTGGCACCTTTGAGAGAGGGTGTGATGGCACAATGGGTCTCCAATCTCGATGTTTCTGGGAGAATCCAACCCTGACCTCAGCAGTGGTTGAGATGTTTGCCCTCTCTGTCCTTCTGCAGAGTTGCTGCCCTGGATGGAATATACTCTGAGCTTCCAGAGGATGAGCAGAGGAATCTTTACAGGGGCATCAAATTCTACCTCACCCAGGATGGTAAATGACTTGATTTTCTCCAAGAAACCATGGAATGCTTTGGGCCACCAGTGAGGGCTCTGACATGGGCTGGGCTCTGTTACAGGGCTGAGGCTTCCCAGGGGGGTTGTGCATCTCCAGTAGGAGCAGTCTGGGAATGTGTGTGTGGGGGGGTGTTCAGGAATCATCTCCCTGCCTGAGGGCTTTATTAATCCAGGATTTTTAGAAATCAGCACAGTCTGACTGATGTTCTGTGCAAATGGCCTTTCCTGCCTTTGCTGGGAAAGGACAGGGCAGGGTTTGGTTCTGAGAGCTGAAGAATTCGGCTCAGAAAGGGACCCAGGGGGGACAGCCCTGCCCAAATTTAATGTCCTGCAAAAGCTTCTGGCAGATTTGGAGGGAGGAAGAAAGAGGCTGGTGGTGATATTTGGAAGGCTGTGAGAGAATGAGGTACCTGTCCCTGTCCCATGGGCATTTCTGTTGTGAGCCCATGGATTGGGGAGGAATGTGTGACCAGGGGCACTGAGGAGCTCCACTGAGGGACTGGAGCCTCTTCTGCACTCAGAAATCTCCAAAATCCACCTTTCCCTGATTTGTGTCTGTGTTTCTACCTGTTTGACTGCAGAATCCAACCAGAAGTGCTACAGTGAAGCCATTCCAGGTCTGAATTCCACTGCTTGGTTCAAAAACTACCTTGGATCCTTTATGGAAGATGCCACTGTTGAAGACCTGCAGCTTTTTGGGGATGAACCAACTGTGAGTGCAGCCTCCTGGTGATGGGGAACCTCCAGAGGGCAAAATGTCCCTGGAGGGTCATAATCCTGCAGAGTCCCAGAATGGTTTGGGCTGGAAGGACCTCGAAGCCCACCCAGTGCCACCCCCTGCCCTGGGCAGGGACACCTCCCACTGTCCCAGGGTGCTCCCAGCCCTGTCCAGCCTGGTCTTGAGATCCCTGGAGATGCTGCTGGCAGGAATATTCCTCTGGTTTATTTGTCCTGAAAAGTCACTTTAATTATCTTCCCCTCATCATGATTTCTTGTGATAAGAGGCACTTGCACAGAGGTTGGTTTCGTGTGAGTAATTCTGCACAAAGCAAACTGGAATCACTGGGAGCAACAACTCCAAACGTGCTCAAGGTCCCAGGGTTTTGTTTGAAAACAAAAGTTAAACTTCCTCACACCACTAAACCCAGGTGAAAAAACATACATTGTTCGAAGTGAGGTTGGATCAAACACTCCCAAGTGTCTGCCAGGATTAAAGTATCCATCTAAATTATTTTTCTTTGTTTCTTTTTCACCCTCAGCTTAAAAAGTTTGCCAGGGATCCAGCCAATCTAGAGATGGTCAGGAACCTCACCCTGCTCTGGGACACAGCTCTGTACTACACCTCCCTGCTCACCTCTGCTCCTGGATTGCCACTATCAAGGTACAGGATCTGCCTGGATCTGATTTCCTGTGTCATGGGAAATCAGATCCAGTCCTATCCCATCATGGTGCTGTGATGTGAAGGATTTGGGGTGGTGGTTTCACTAAACCTTCAAAGCATTTGTCTGTTCCTCAAGTAATTCCGTTGCCCTTCACCACGGGGAGAGCCAGATCCCAAGTTCTAAATCTTGAGGAACCAGCAGTGCCTCTCTCGGTGCCCTCTGAGCAGGAGGAGCATCAGCAGAGCCAAACTGAGCCGGGAGGGACGTGCTGGGAAGGAGCATCCTCTGCCAAAAGCGGCAGGGCTGGCAGAGCCGCTGTGTCTCGGAGCTGCAGCCTCTGCCCTCGTGTCCCACCTGCAGCCTCCCCGACCGGCTCCTTTGCTTCCTGAGCCCCTCGGCAGTGACCGACCTGAGCGGGGCCGGCGCGCTCAGCCTGGCGCGGAGGATCGCGGAGCGCTGTCCGCGGGCACCGGCACGGAGGGGAATCCGTGGGGACAGAGCTCCCTCCTCCCCGCCGGCCCCGGCACTGCAGGTACTGCATCGCCTGCCCAGCGCTGGGGAGGGCCGAGCCTTCAGCCCTGTGGCATCCACTGCCTGCCCAGCCCCATGGCTGCCATCCATCCCCTGCCCAGCCCCATGGCATCCATCCATCCCCTGCCCAGCCCCATGGCATCCATCCATCCATCCCCTGCCCAGCCCCATGGCTCCCATCCGTCCCCTGCCCAGCCCCATGGCTCCCATCCATCCCCTGCCCAGCACTGGGGAGGGCAGAGCCTCCACCCCCTGGGCCACCTCTGGCCCCTCCTTGGGGCATTTTGCTTTCCCCACTCCAGAATCCAACAGGGATTTCACCATCTGACAGCTCTCAGTGGGTGGAGATGGTCCAGCACCAGCCTGGGTGGTGGGCATGGGTGGACATGGTCCTGTACCAGCTTCCAGTGCACAAGTTGAGCAGAAATCCAGGGATTTAAGACCCCCAAAGGCTGCAGGGTCCCCTCACTGCTGCCCTGACTCTCCTGTCCGGGTGGGTGGGACCTTTGCAGCTCCTCCCTGCCCTGGTGAAGAGGCTGGAGGATTTCTCTCCCGAAGTGCTGCGTGCCCTGGGCCAGGCTGCAGTTGGACTCTCCGTGTCCAGCATCCAGAACAGCATCCGTGGGGAGGACCTGGAAGCAGCTCTGCCTGCCCTGGGGGAAGTTCCTGGCTGGAATGCTGAGCAGGCCAGTGCCATTGTCAGCAAACTGCTCCTTTCTGGCTACCAGGTACGAGGGGCAGGTCCACAAACCCAGCAGGAATCTCTCCATGGAAAGGGTGGGCAGGCATTGGAAGTGCCCAGGGAGGATTGGAGTGCCCAGCCCTGGAGGTGCCCAAGGCAGGACTGGCCGTGGCACTGAGTGCTCTGGGCTGGGGGACAAGGTGGGCATCGGGCACAGGGTGGGCTCCATGGGCTGGGAGGGCTTTGCCAAGGTGGGCATCGGGCACAGGGTGGGCTTGATGATCCTGGAAGTCTTTTCCAACCTCCAGAGTGCAAAATGTGCCTGGAGGGTCATAATCCTACCCTGGCCAACAGCAGAGTCCCAGAATGGTTCGGGTTGGAAGGACATCAAAGCCCACCCAGTGCCACCCCCTGCCCTGGGCAGGAACACCTCCCACTATCCCAGGTTGCTCCAAGCCCTGTCCATCCTGGCCTTGAGATTCCTGGAGATGCTGCTGGCAGGAATATTCCTCTTGTTTATTTGTCCTGAAACCTCAGGATGCTGTGACTCTGTGAAGTGCAGCCCACCTGGTGCTGCCAGCAGGTGATGTTTGACCCTCCATGTGCTCCTGCATTCCCTTCCAGATCCGGGATGGGCAGAGCCTGGCACGGCTGGGCGGTTTGCTGGGAGGCCTCAACAGCAGCACTGTCTGGGCTCTGCCCCCTGAGGTGGTCCTGGAGGCCATCAGGCTGCCTGAGTTTGCCCAGCACTTGGAGCCCCTGCCCCCTGCTCTCAGAAGGACCTTGGTGGAGAAGGTGAAGTTGTTCTTCCTCTTCAGGCATCATAAAAGAGCAAACATAAATGAGCAGGGTTTGATTTATGTGTTTTGTTGGGGTTTTTTAAAGATTTCCTCCAGTATTGCCCACCCTGCTGACCTGGTGAAATTCATCCCTGATGCTCTGGCCAGTTACATCCCCAAATCCCTGCTCGTTTTTGGGGAGGAGAAGCCCAATGTTGGGGATCTCAACAGTAAAACGTGGACCCGGGAGCAGGTACTGTGGGACTGTGCCCCCCTCACCCCCCTGGCACCCCTGGGCTCACAGGGCCACCAGGCAGCTCTGCAGCTCTGCCCACAAACACGGGGGGTCTGGAAAGCCCCTGACCCTCTGGCTTTGCTCCCCAGGCTGCCATGTTTTTCAGTGATGTGGTGAAGGCAGAGCCTGACTTCAGCAGGTACAGATTGCCTTCCTGTCTTCCCTTTGCCCTGTTTGCTTTGATGGCCATTCCCATGTTTGTTTGTAATTCCCCTGTTTGTTTGCCATTCCCATCTTTGCTTTGAAGGCCATTCCCATGTTTGATGGCCATTCCCATCTTTGCTTTGAAGGCCATTCCCATGTTTGCTTTGATGGCCATTCCCATGTTTACTTTGATGGCCATTCCCTGTTTGATGGCCATTCCCTGTTTGATGGCCATTCCCTGTTTGATGGCCATTCCCATGTTTACTTTGATGGCCATTCCCATGTTTGCTTTGATGGCCATTCCCATGTTTGATGGCCATTCCCATGTTTGATGGCCATTCC
>JAWWEV010000551.1:0-10232 GCA_035583235.1 Hafferia zeledoni | reverse complement strand
TAAAGAATCTACCTTCTCTTATCCCACATTAACTTGGCTTGGAGTCCTGTTTTTGGGTTCTCTCACGGCATCAACTCCAGGATATGGAAGTTCTAGTGCTGTGGGGGGATTTTATTGGTGTTTTTATTTGTTGTTTTGCAGAAATAGAGTAAGTCTTTAAATGTCTCTTTGGAATTACTCCCAGGTTTTTGACAGAAAACAAAACAAAACAAAACAAATCAAAGAAACAAACAAAAAAAGGATGGTTGGTATGCACTGATTTTGGTTATTTTTTAAAAAGTGCATTCTTCTCCAGGTAAAATGCTTCTCAACAAGGCAATTATAAAACCAAACCTCATAATATTTGTGTTAAACTTCAAATCAGTATACAGAGTAAGCCAACTCCTTTCTCCTCAGGAAGGACCACTGAACTGTAGGGACAGGCCAGACCAGCTTCCACAGTCACAGTCTTCAACGGCTGGGCTCAAGGAGGTCAGCTCTAGGTAATTTACAATTAGCAATTTACAATGAGACTTAAGAATGAAGGAGCAGGCAGTGTCACTCCACAAGACCTTCAGACTTTGCTGCTGCATGAGACCCCTTTGGTACTGCATGAGGCCCCTGCAGGTGTGTTCCATCAGCACATTGACAGCCCACTCTGCTTTGCAACCTGTCTCCATCCTCATCAGCACTGTCAGAATCTAAAGCACCTCATTAACATCTGTGAATTAGTTTCATCTCTGAGCTAAAAAAACCCTACCTTCCCCACTGTGCAGACACGACTGCTGCTACTCAGAGCATAAGCAAGCATTAATTTCATACATATAACCAGTGTTTTAGTTAATGCAAACTCTAAATTTCTGAAGAAAAATATGCCTTCTAGACAGGGACTGGCATCCTTACTGACCTCCCTTGGGGTACATCTCTTTATAGGTTTGCAAGGCTGGAACAAAGCCTTAGGAATTGTCCATGTGCTACAGTTTGACAGTACGTTTTGGTTCCATCTTGATGACCATTTTAACTGTCATTACTTCTCAGAGAGGATATAAGTAGATTAACTAACATGTGTAAAGCAAGTGGGTTCCTCAGAAGGACATAGGGAGAGGCATCCTGGCAGTAGATCAAATTTTATGATTTTCTCCTTCTGAGAGTCCATCATTAGATAAACATACATGTCTAGTTGTTTGGCAAGTACCTGAAGAGGTACTGACAATTCAGTCCTTTTACTATGCATGTTTCTTACGTACTAACACATGACTGACATTCATTTATGACCTACATTACTGGCATTTTATCTGAAGCATTCTGTGGCAATTCACATGTGAATAAAGGTTAGAAAAACGGATTAATGAGTGGAGAATTAGGACAGAGGACATATTTATAAATTGCATTTTTATTACTATTTACAAATATGTGATACTTATTTGCATTTACCTTTTATTACGAGAAAGGCTTATTTAATTTTTCTGAGATACCTACCAACACATTTAATGGACTGTTAATTGCTTCATGCTTCATCCTCATAGTTCCACCTTTTCCCTGTATGTACCACACTGTCCTTTATTGCCATGTCTGAAACACAGATGGAAAGTGAAATTTCCAAGAACCTACAAGACTTAAATCATGCAGAAATCCCAGAAGTTTTTAGCTCCTAAGGGCTTCAGAAAATTGTATTAAAGCTCTGTGGCACAAATATAAATCTTACTCCATCTTACATATATTTTATGCTGTAATTGCAAATTATTACTACTTTTGAAAACATAGCTATTGCAGGCATATACAAAATACTGTCTTCCTAGCAATCTCTTGCTATCCCAGCACCAAGCAGGTCCATTGAGAAAATAATATTTTATTACATTTTTACTGTAATAAATAAATAATGTTGTCACCGATCACAAGTCTCAGCTTTCAAAATTACTTAATTTATTGAGGACAAACAAGGAAAACTGTTTCCTACTTTGCCAAATTACTTCTATATGCAGTTGTATCAATCAACCAAGTATCAAATGCCACCTAGGAGTGTTATTTCCCGCAGTAAATCCATTTAGTTCTGACAGGAACAACTTGACATAAAAGTATTCATGAAAGATGGGGAAAAATTATGGAGAAGATACTGATAGTATTTATTTAAGTCTCCATAAGGTACATCTGGTTCCAGAGTGCATGTAGGGTTGAACTATAGCTTAGAAAACTCTCAAAGTGTCTGTAAGTACACAGTATGAGTCTAGTGAAAAGTGAGAAGCCTTGCTATTCTTTAAAGGCATGCAACATACTACCATTTTAACTACAAATCACTTTAGAGAAGTCAATTTCCCAGAGACAGACTTAAGCAGAGAGAAAAGCTAAGAAGAAACATTTTACTTCCCTAAGATAACATGATAGTGAGCCAGTACTCTGGGCTTGGGCCTTCCCATCCCTCCTGGGATTGCACAGTGTGTCCTGCTGGGACCACAGCTGTGAAGCAACTGCCCAAGCCACTCCCACACACTGGATTTTATTCCTTCTGAGATGATATAATATGGTATGGAATACAATATTATTGGCTAGAAAAAGTCAGCTGTTAGCTAGCCCAGCTCAGCTCAAGTCAGCTGACAATTCCAGGCCTAGTCTGAACTTTAAAGCCTAAATGTTTGGCCTACTTGGCTAAACCCATAACATATTCCACCCCTTATTCTATACCATGTTACGTCACCCATATTTTAAATCTATCTATTCCTACGCTTAAACAGCTTTTGTTCTTTCCAGGGCCGTCTTCCACCCCTCCATATTGTAGGCAATAGTCCATTAGGATGGGGTAGATACTTCAGGCAGGAAAAACCAGTTCATTGTTGGACACCAACACCAGTTCAGCTCAGGTCTTCTTCATCTGATGGTTCATGTCCTGCCACACAGAACTCAAAATGCAAGTTACCTTTTTCCCCAAGTTTAAATGTCTTTGAGGCACACATTGGGATCATCCCATCCCCTTCTCAGGGGTCACTATACCCTCATTAGGGTCACTATCCCCACACTGGGGTCTCCATCCCCTTCTCAGGGGTCTCCATCCCCACACAGGGGTCACTATCTCCTTTTCAGGGGTCACTATACCCTCATTAGGGTCACTATCCCCACATTAGGGTTACTGACCCCACACTGGGGTCTCCATCCCCTTTTCAGGGGTCTCTATCCCCTTTTCAGGGGTTTCTATCCCCACACTGGGGTCACTATCTCCTTCTTAGGGGTTTCACAGTAGTGGATAACCTGGGAAATAATGTCCATGGTTAAATCTACTCTTCGGCCTCGTCCACCTACAGGTGGCTTCAGGCATCCTGGGCCCATCGAGCTGAGAACAACTCTTCCCTCTGCTGGTCCAGGTGTGATGTTCCTCATTAGCTCAGCCTTTGGGCACATGAATATCTACATGATGAATCTCCACAGATTCTCCTCAAGTGGCAGTGTCCTGCCACACACCAACAGCCCACACGGGCCTCTTCACACTTTCAATTAGTCTTCTTTCATCGGTCCAGCTACCCTCAGAGGGTCACTGGCTGTCATTTACAAGTCAGTGTAGAGGTACAGTCTTGACCACTCCTTTGGTTTAGTAATGTCCAGTAGACTTGATTGTTTTCTTCTTCCTAGCTGGGATCTCTGCTTCAACATGTGGACAGTTTTTTACCAGCTTTCTTACGTTTTGATTTCCCTACCTGGCCTTCAAGCACAGAAGTAGATGCACTGTCCCACCTCCTCATGTCTTTCCCCTGGTCACACAGTTCACCACGTGACTCATACTTGGGGTTTGCTCTCGAGGTGAGGCAGGAGAGGAAAACTGGTCTTTTGGGCTGTAAAGCCTCTCTCTTGAGTGGCTACATTCACAGCAGGCACAAGTCAGGCTGTTTGAACTCACAAAAACAGTCAGTGAAAGGAATAAAACGAGCATCCAGTAGCAAGAGAACATTGCTTATCTTACTTGTTCTGGATGTATCAAAACAATGCAGATATCAAGGAATGTTTCTATAACAATCCTCTCAGGAACCCTGCCAACCTTCTGGGACACTTGCCAGTGTCCTTGATATTCCCCGGCAATTACACAGATGGAACATCTTTCCTATGAGGAAAGGCTGAGAGAAGACAAGGCTCTGGGAAGACCTCACTGCAATCTTCCAGTACTGAAATGGGATCTATAATGTTTTTGGAAGGGCCTGTTGAGATAGGTCAAGGGGCGATGGCTTTAAGAGAAAGAAGGTAGATTCAGACTAGGTATAAGGAAGAAATCTTTTATTAGGAGGGTGGTGAAACACTGGCACGATACTGCCAGAGATGTGGTAAATGCCACATCACTAGGATCATTCAGAGCTCTGGGCAACCTGTTCTAGTTGAAGGTGTCCCCTCCTATGGCAGAAAGGTGGGACTAGATGACTTCAAAAGGCCATTTTCAACACAAGTTATTCTATGAGTCTGTGAAATTTTTCCTGGATCATCCTGGAAGTGACTGTTCCTCTATAATATCTTACCTCTGCAGAGGGAATTCTGGACTGTATTTCACTACTTAGTTACAATTCAGTTTGTTCTTATGAGGTCAGACAGAAGGAAGGTGCTTTCCATGCCTTTTCCGAAACATGAAAAAAGTCTAGAGAAAATGCAGTTTTCAAGTTGTTAAACTTGAAAACCCACTGCTCACTATGAAGCCATTACCAGGAACACATTTCTCACACAAAAGATCTGTTTCATACAGAACTCTACAATATGAAGAATGTTACCAGGGCAATACAGCTTATAGTGGTTAAGAAAAATTAGGAGAAAACTCAGGGCACAGAAATAACCTACCAGAGTGAATGACAGTTCTCTGCCAGTAGGGAGGACTCCAAAACATGAAACATGTTGGCTCACTAGATACTTCTCTCTTAGTTCATTCTTTACTCAGATAGGCATAAATGCTTCTGCTTCAGTTTAAAGTTGAAAATTTCTGGAAAAGCAAAACCACAGGCTTCTCTACATGACCATAAAAAGGGATGCGGTCAATAATTTACTACCAGTAATCAAAGCTTTATGGGAAACTGCACCTTTCAAGTTTAACTGCCACACTTCTGCAAAACTCTTGTGCCAGCATTTAGAGGTTACTAAACATCAATTTACTTAATGCCTCAGCAACAGTCAATAAGAATAATGGTAATGATGCCAATGTAAATGTACACTAATTTACTCAAGCTGACAATATAGCATGTCAAAAACAATCAGCATGGTACAGGGTCAGGTGTAAACCAGGTCGATACTTCATTTGAAAATGGGGAACAAAAGCAGGGTGGTTATCTTCCAGTTTTCTGCTAGGAAAATCCTATGTTAATCTTATAGTCATTTCAGGTTAAATATTTTCAGACAAGCACTTGTGTATGTAAGATCTCACTGAACTTGTATATGAAACACCCCCTGGATTAGGAAGACTTTCTTCTGTGACTAACCTTGTGACTACTTTTGAGAGGAGACTCTTTTTAAAACATTTCTCTCTTTCTATGATATAGTATTTATGCATTAAGAAAATGTGCTTTAGTTTTCTTCTAGCTATATTTATAGTTCTACCTATATATTTAAATTATATATATTTATATTATATATTGTCTTACTTTAGAAGAAAATTAAGATCATTAAATGGACCAGAACAGAAGGCCCTCCCCCTGAAATCACTACAGCATTAAAACTTAGGATTTTAATCAGAAAAAAAATTGTATAGAAACAAAGGATAAGAGTTCTTAACTACAAAACTATAAATAAATGAATTAATGAATGAATGAATAGAATAAATAGATAGAATAAATAAATTATATATATATATATATATATAAAACCTAGGACAGAACAAATAGCTAGACTGTGCCCCTAAAGAACAAACCCTTTAAATGAAACTGAATTACTGAATTTTTGTCTCTGCTCCCCTTGGTGCAATTATATTTACAGACAACAGGGGTCGCTGCCACACCCCAGCTGGCAGCAAAGTCCTCCAGTAATACAAGACAAAAAGGTGAGGTGTGAGGTCCTGACTCCTCCGAATGACTCACATGGGAGATGAAGGCCACAAAAGAGGATGGGGTGGAACCTCTGGTAGGCAAATGCAGAGCCCTTTCCTCGTCCTCCGATCAGAGATGAGAGGCTGGGGATAGGGGCTGGTGAGAGTAGTACTCAACCATTCCTCTGCAGATGGAAAGCTGGCTTAGGAAAGGGATCTGTAGCAGAGTCCAAAGTCCTCTCCCTCTCCCTCTGATGAGCAGCACAGAGCACCAGAGCTGAGCTGGGGTCATGGGTGGCTGAACGAGGGCAACTCAAATCTCTCCAAATGCCTTCACAAGCCCAGCAAATAGTGGCTTCCACTCACTGCAGCTGCCCAAAAGAAGTGACATCTGGCCCCTCCGGAGAAACCTCTCCTTGCCCCCTCACCTCCTCAGCAATTGAATTGGAATTCATAGCAGTTGGCCACTTTGTTATCCAGTGGCATGGCGGGGTTGAGCATTAGCTCCCGAATTCTCTGTTGGTAGGGAGAGAGAATTTCATTAAGATCCCTAACTGCAACAAACATATATTTAATATTTTATGTGTATTGAGATGTACATATACATATCTATCTTCTACCTATGGAACATTCTTATATTTTATATTTATTCTGTATCCTGAGGCTGAAACAGCATTACTGCCTGGAAACGGTCACTAAAAAATCCCTGAATAGCTAATATTTTATTCCTGTTTCATTTGAAAAATATCTTGTGTCTGGAGTAAACAATTATATAGATTTCTCACCTAGGACTAGAGTTGTCTGCTTTTACAAAAGTGAAGTTCTGTGCTTAATAATAATACTCAAAAGTACTAATAATATCTTTTTTTTGGAGGCAAGATAATAACAGCTGTACTACAGCTCTCTGTGGAAGTTACATGTGTACGTATGTATATGTATGTATGTATGTATGGCTAGGCTTCACAAATGAAGATTTGGGAAGGTCTCTCCCCACGCGGGTGTATCCTTTGATCCTTTGAGCCTGCGCAGTGGATTTTTCAGGTGAGGCACAGCATGTGCGAAACTGGCCCCACCCTTTAATTCCTCAGGTTCATCCGCCATGGCTGAGCAAGCTTGGACGGTGACAGTGAAGTCCTCAGGACTAGAACCTACAGCACCTGGTATTGCCATGAGGTCTCCCATCTAAGTACTAACCGAGGCTGACCCTGCTGAGCTTCCAAGATCCGATGGGATCAGATGTCAGGGAGGCATTTAACTGCTTTATGTGTATATACAGCAACTGTATCATAGATAAATAAATATATGCAGATTAACACTATTTTTCTGTGTGAGTTTCATGTTCTGTTCTTAAACAGTTGATGGTATGAACAAGCCTTCAACAGGGCCTTGGGGTTGATCTGTGCAGCTCCAAAACTTTGAACGCAAGGTCAGCTAAGTCTTCTCCTCAATAAGTTTCATTTTCCTACAACTATATGACATTTTATTTATAGACTGAAACAAACCCTCCACTCTTTGCTGTCCCATAGGAACTACTTAACATGTCGCAATATTTTCATGTGCTACTCTTGCAGTAATTTTCTTTTGGTTTCTGAATATATTCAATCATTTAAAATCCATTCTAAAACTACATCCACAAAAACTAAGTCCCATAACAATGTAATTGCAGATTAAAAATGTACAGATGATTAAGATTTTTTTGTAAACCCTAAACATAAAATATTATATTCTTATATAAATTTCCACATTGTTTGCATCAGATAATATATGAAATTTTAGCTCCATGCTGCACAGAAACTACAAAGTTTATATCACAACATGTATGCACTACATTAATGTAGACATTTGACAATAACGTAAGGAAAAAGAGCATCATATTGCTCCAGAAAGGCCAGGGAAGAAGGTTTCTGAGGCATGACAGGATCAAAGTAAAGAGCTTAGGAATCATCAGGATTGTCCATTTCAGGTTCTCTGTTCTGAAGCAGTCTTCATACTTGATGCAAAAAGGCAGTTTCAACTTGCTTTGAGCCCTCACAGAATGATAAAAGCTATAAATATATTTACAGCTATAGATTGTAGAATATGAAGTTCTGTTTTCAAGGGCCCCAGAGTTCTTTGGTATTACTTAGGACCACTAACATGTATCAATCCTGAAGACATAGGGAATAAAATGCTGCTTTTGCGTATAATCCATAATAAGACTCTCAGGATGCTTTACGAGCACTCATTAATTAATTCTCCCCATTCTTCAGAAAGCACTTACTGTTAGTGTATTCATAAGCAAACTGAGACACAGAGAGACAAAAGCTTAAATTTGGAATGGACTGAGAGAAATGCAGGAAATTTTGTTTGGTCTCTTTAAAACACGTGTCAGAGATCTTGCGGGAACTCTTCTAACCATGTGACATGGAACATTCTCATATTACAAGAGGCAATGTTGTTTGACATGGTATCCATGAAGCTAGCTTTTCCTGGTGGCAGAAGAAACACAAAATTTGGAAGGAATTATTTATTATCCTCACAATTTCGTATGCATTTTGAAAGACTTTCTCAAACACACTAATCTCTTGGCTACATAATAACATACCCTACAAAATAGACTATTCTCACTTCTACAATTAAAATGTACTTTTTCTTTGTGGTTTTAGCTGAATTGAATATATTTCCCCACAATATAATAAGTAAATTTAATTATTAAGCAAAATGTGTATAATATTTTACTGCAATCAGAGACAATACTGTAGAATTGAGCTGTGCAAATTAAAGGATTTAAATACTTTTGAATAATAAGTGGTTTGTTTTACCATTTATTACTACATTTTGCAGAACTTTAGCCACTTAATGCGACTATTCTGGCAATTTCCACTAGAAGAACTCATACAACCCATGTTCAGAAAGCTTGGAAAGTTCACTGCCATTTCTTTGCTGTTATCCAAGACATAATGCTGCTGTGAACTGTCTTAGTTTGAGAGAATCCAAACTGTTTACCAAAACGAGAGGAGAGGATTCCTCCTCAATAACCATGTCACTCCTTATTAAATTTAAGAAAGGGAACTTTAATTAGAAAATGGATATGAGAAGGATAACTGCTCTTAACTACTATATATATATATATAACCAAGACAAAAACAAACAACTACCTGGTATCCACAAACAGAAGAAAAAAAACCAAACCAAAACCCTTTAGGTGAAACTGAGTTGGCGTGTCTCCAGCTTATCTGGTGCAACAATATTTGCAGACAGCAGGGATCGCTGCCGCACCTCAGCTGGCACCGACGTGGTTCAGTGCTCCTCCGGTAAGGCGAAGACAAAAGGCAGTCGGGCAGCCGCTCACCCTCCACCAAATCACTCACGTGGAGAGACGAAGGCCAAAGGAGCGGGCAGGCAATGCAGTCTCTCTCTTGCAGATGGAAAGCTCTCCTTCTCTCTTGGGTGGACAGCACAGAGCCACAGAGCCTCGCCATGTCTTACCTGCCCACACAGCAGGCCTGGGCTGCTTGGCCGCCTCTCGGGGCTGAGCCACAGGCAGCAGGCCCAGAGAAATCTGGCACTGCACCCTTGTCTCCCAAGGAAGGAAGTTGTATAGGTGTGCAAGCTGCCTCTCTTTGGGATCACAGAGGCTGAGCGAGGGTCGTGCATGGAAAAAAAAAAAAAAACAAAAAAAACCAACACCAAAAACAAACCAGGGCAAACCAGTGCCACCGCCAGCCCCTTCACCAGTCTGGCAAGAAAGTGACCGATTTCTCCTCCTCCCCTCCCCCAGCCCTAACTCACAGCAATCAACTCAGAATTTGAAGAGGTTGGGCTACTCCTTTGCTCATGGGGACTGGGCATTTAGCTTTGAGTTCTGTAGTGGGAGGGAGAAAATTTCGTTAACCTCCAAAACTACAACAGAAACATGCCAGCCTCTGCAGATCTATATATTACTGCCATAGAAACTAACATACTGAGATTAGGTAACATAGCATTCAGAATGAGACCATGTGTCACAATTTCATTCTGCCTATGATTCCCTTGATTTTTTCACATAGATCAGAATGCAACTACAACAATAGTTGTCATTCAAGGTTCTTACTAATCATGAAAATATTAGATGATACTAAACTATTTCTATTACCTCTTTGCTGTACAGAAAAAATAATTAAAAAATTAATCCTAAGATCCAGACTTAAGAAGTAGAGGACAAAATTACCAAAGAACAGTCCCTGAAGGGAAGTTCTAGCCAGGTGGGGGTTGGTCTCTTCTCCCAGGCACTCAGCAATAGGACAAGGGGGCACGG
>JAWWEV010000550.1:0-10241 GCA_035583235.1 Hafferia zeledoni | reverse complement strand
AAGTCACCTGACAATTTTCAGGCCTAGTCTGAACTTTAAACCCCAAATTTAGGCCCACCTGGCTGAAACCATAACACTGATATACACTGGAAAATAGAAAACGGTCAACTTTTCTGTCAAAGGAGATCAAAACAATGATCATGTCTTATGTTGCTTCTCCATATTACATTTGCTTATCTCACTAAATGCAAAAAGAAATAATGGGATCCAGAGGAAATAAAAAGTGAGTTATTTAGTATTTCTAATGCTCATTCACTTGTTCTTCCAAAGAGTTTTGCTTTTTTTTTTTTTTCCCCTAAAAAGTGCTCTCTTTTTTCCTCCAAATGAAAACATTAAAAGCATTTTCACATCCTCCATCCTTTTCTCTAATAATAAAATAGCAAGCAAGTTTACAGAGGAATGGATAGAATACAAATGATTTATTAAAAGTCACAAACATACAACATGTAATTTAAGCAACATTGTCCGAGGATTTATATGATTTAACATAATGTGAGCTCCTGCACATAAACTATTCCTCAAAGATCAAGAGGAGGCCAAAAAATTGGAATAGCTACTTTGAACTTCATTTTATATAGCAAACTCTAACAAAGGCTATTTTTCTATGGTCCTTTAAACTATGGTTATAGATAGTTTTAATGCAATTTAAAACAAGAACTGATATTTAAAATACAATTTCTGTCAGCAGATATGAAATTAGTTATGATAATATGATATTAGATATTTTATTAAGATATCTAGGTTGTTAGACACTGTGTTTATAATGCATGATAGTGTGCCTGACTGAGTCTCTTTCTGACTAAATCGCTCATAAATTAATAATACCAGTGCAGATTTATTTATTTACACTGAACTTAGTGTCTTCAAAATGCTACACTGCAATTTGGTATTCTTATGCAAGAAGAAGTTATTAGGAGACTTACAATCTCCTTTCACCAGCTTCTGTCCACACTACTTGAGATAATATTTAGTAAATAAGAAAATTTTATGGGCTTTAGCATCTGATAGAAAAAGTTTAAGTGGTTCTGTTTAGATTCTAAATCAGTAAAGCCATTTAAGTCCCTGTATGTCCTTTGGAAACAAAATAACTTCATTTTGAAGTGATTGGAAATAAGTTCATGCTTAAGGATATACTGAAGCATTTTCCTGTTCAAGAATCTTGAATTGTAGTCTCTCTGTGGAAGAGAACAAACTTTTAAATCGCTGTCAGAAAAAGCTTGACTTTCTTTCAATCCTTTTAGTGAGACTGTATTCAAATGAAATACTGTGAATGGTTTGGAATATAAGCAACCTTGCAATTAAATGGCATTTTAATAAAAGAAAAATCACATAAATTACAGTTTGTATTTAAAAATGTTAACTCTATGACACGCACATTAGGATTGGAAACACTTGTTCAGATAAGTAACTTCCATAATAAAAGGTTTGTAATCAAGTGAAAACTCTGGATGCTTCATCCAAACATTTTTTTACTTAAGTTACGTTTTAGTTTTTTACTGAATATCCAAAGGAGACTTACTTAGTTTCAGTTCATAGGAAATATTCCATTTCTTTCCAAATAATTTTGATCACTGAAACCATTTTTTCTTATAGATCTGCATAGAAAGAACTGTCATGATATTTTTAAAATCTTGGGCCCTCCTTCTACTTCTTACACAAATTTACTTTAACACAATTTTAAACCAAGCAGAGCACCATGAAGTACCTAAAGCAGGACGTAAGTAAACTTTTGCAGAAGTAGTTTTTGCCTATACTGAGTAGCATGTTACCTGTTCTAGGCACTTTCTCAACCATTCTCTTGTGTCCAATGGTCTTAGAAACTAAAAGTCTGCTTGAGTTTTCTTCCTGTCCCAAAAGACAGTTTGACTTAGCAAATAGATTGTTTCCCTGTAGCAAGCCTGAAGAATTTGATGACATAAGTAGTGCATAGAAGATAACAGCAAATACAATGCCTATAAATATTGACATTCTGTGCCAGGTTGAGGAGAAGCCACTGAGAAGGTAGGGTTAAAGCCCTTACGCTTTGTGAAGAAGCCAAAGGACATGAGCTGGTTCAGCCAGGAGAAAGAATGTCTTTAGGGGGCATTCCTGGAACCAGAAGGAGGGGACAGGAGAGGATGGAGTGGACAAAGCCATTCTCTTCACTGCAGTATGTGATGGGAGGGCAAGATTCAGTGGCTAAAGTTGAACCATGGGATTTTCAGGCTGGAGCTAACAAGAAGGCTTTCCGCAGTGCAGACAGTTCAGTGGTGGAGTCATAGCCCAGAGAGATTGGTCCAACTTTGACTTGGGAATTTTGACACCTTGACTGGGTAAGACTGAGCAGCCCCACCTGAACCCACATCAGAACCTGCTCTAGGCAGGGTCTGTATGGGGTTGGAGACCTTTACAGGTCCCTGCCACCCTTAATTGTCCTGTGATCCTATGATAATTGCCTTATTTTTGCAACTACGTTTTGGATATAACTCATATTATACATAATTTAGTCCAATGGATTTAAGGTTTGGGTAATCCATGCATTAGTAGACGACAAATTCACTTTTCAGTTCTTTTTAAGTTTTATTTTCAGCACATCCCAGTCAACAACGTGTTTCATAATCTCAAGGAGTAGGATAAACTGGCTCTGCCTCTACGAAGAGTCATAGGACAAAAACCCTAAAGATGGTCAAAATCAAGTCCACTTAGGCAAATAAGGGGCTCCACAACATTAGTCTTCTGTGGCAGAAGGCCACTTTCCAGACAAAATTCAAACTGTAAGGCAGTGTTCTTGCTTCACTGAAATAAATTCAACTACATGTAAGTGCCAATAGCCAGGATGGAATACAAATATAATGATCTCTTTGTTTGGTTGGTTGTTTTTGCATTTTGTGCATCTTCCTTGTCTACTGGTATTTTTTAGAATAACTTAAGAAAATATTTTAATTTCAATGTGCTTTGTATAAAATAAAATTGTAACATTGCATCATCATGAAATCACCAAGTGATTTGGGTTGGAAGGGACCTTTAAAGGTCATCTAGTTCAACCTCTCCACCAGGGACAGGGACAACATCCGATAAAGCAGGTTACTCAAAGACCCATTCAGTCTGATCTTGAAACTTTCAATGATAGGGCATACACAACATCTGTGAGCAAGCTTCTCCAGTGTCCCTCTATCCTTATAATAATGATAATGATAAAAATTTCCTCTTTATGTCCAGTCTACAGCTACCATCTTTCAGTTTTAAAAAGTTTCCCCTTGTCCTGTGACTACAGACCCTAATATCACTCAATTTTTCTTAGAAGCTCACCTTAGAATTTGAAAGGCTGCAATAAGATCTCCCTGAAGCCTTCTCTTCTCCAGGCTGAACAAACCCAAGTCTTCACAGAAGAGGTGAGTTCCAATCCTCTGATTAATTCTGCTGACCTCTGTACCTAATCTAACAGGTCCTTATCTTCTTGCGCTGTGAATGCCAGAGCTGGACACAGCACCCTAAGTCAGGTCTCAGGAGAGCAGAGTAGAGGGGCAGAATCACCTCCTTGGATCTGCTCACCACACTTCTGGGCTAGGATTATTTTTCTGGGTTGCAAGCACACATTACCAGATCATGCCTGATTTTTCAGCCACTAGTATCACCAAGCCTTTCTCCTCAGGGCTTCTCTGAATTCATCATCCCTATACTGATATTTGGTGCTGCTCAAACTCAACTCTGGGACCTTGTACTTGGCCTTATTGAATTTCATGAGGTTCACTTGGATTCAACTCTCATGACTTTCAGTGTCTCTGTGGATGTTATGTCTTTCTTCCAGCATGCTCAACAGTGTGGGAGAAGACCTGGATGAAGAGAGTTAAGAAGCCTGGAAGACTGGAAGGCAAGCATTCCTTACAGTGAAGAGACTATTGTGTGATGTTAAATGAACTGTTCGGTTCCTGGTTATTGCAGTTATAGTTCTGTGTTTAACACCCCATTTGTTGTATTAGAATCCCTGGAAAATCCTACCTTCCCTCATGTTTTAAAACCCTGGATCCCTATTGGCTGTTGTGTACTGTGTTGCAGCTTTCCCTATATGGCTATCCCCTCTTTCCAATTTGCATGCCTCTCCCTTATTACACCCAGTTTCCAGGAAGTTCCCTCACCACCCTATATAAGGGCGGGTGAGCCTAAATTAAGTGCCATTTCTACCACTGACTCCCTGGACTCCAGGAGTGTGCCTTCTTTCACTTTGTTGAGCTGCACAACAGCACCACTCAGCCTGGTGTCTTCTGCAAAATTTCTGAGGGTTGTCTCAATCTCATTGTCTATGTCATTAAGAAAGTCATTGAATTGCACTCCTTCTCCGGGGACACCCCCTTGTTGCGAGGGAGAAGCTTGTGTGCCCTCATGAGGTCCAGAGCTATGCTGACGGGGGTGTGTGCCTCCGGTAGGGTCTCCCATGCCAGGCAGGTCTCAGCTGAAGGGTCAAACAAAGTGTGTCTACGGGCAGGATGGGCTCACTAGCCCTCTGGCAACCGTCCTAGGAGAAGGACAACTCTTACTCCAAACCCAGGCAGATGGAGCTTGCTTAGCCCTGAAAGGCCATCCATCTAAGAGAAGGATACTCTAACCAAACCCACATCCTGAGGTATTCGTTGCAACGTCCAAGCTTGCTCGGCCCTGTCAGATGAACCTTAGGAGTAAAGCCTGGGGCCAGTTCTGCGCACGCTGTGCCTCACCTAAAAAATCCATTGTGCAGGCTTGAAGGGTTCACTCACATTGCAAACCTCTGTAGCTACAGGTGAGGGTTGAAACAACAGGTGATAGGAAGCAGCTGGAAGCCGCAGACCCAACCCTGCATGCAGGCGGTTCAGGATATTGGTCATTCGAGACTGACCCTGGAGATGACAGTCTCATGAGGCAGCATCCTGAATGACCAAGCAGTCTTTTCTAAGGACAGCACTGCTTGCTCCACATGGAGAGGGGCCTAGAAAAGGTAGCCTAAACAAAGCCGATCTCCACACCTAGTTGAATAGCCATGGCCAACCGGCATCTTCCATGCGGTCAGACAAAAACAAAGAGATTTCAAAGGCCTGTGGCAGATCTTGTAACATTTAGGATGTCCCCCCAAAGTTCCTCAAAATGAACATCGTGCTACATGAGGATCAGTGTGGACAAGTCAGATATCGTGATGCCCAATTTGAGCCCTTTCCAATAACCAGTGGTTGCATTACTGCACCAAGTCTATTCACAGTCTTCTTCAGCATGATGCTCCAAAGAGCCACAGAAGACCTTGATGAAGAAGATGGCATCTACATCCGATATCCTACTGATGGAAGCCTATTCACCCTAAGGCGACTGAAGGTCCACACTAAGACCTTAAATCACCTTATCGGCGAGCTGCTTTTTGCTGATGAGGCCGCCCTCGTTGCTCACACAGAAGCAGCTCTGCAGTGCTTAACATCCTGCTTTGCAGAGGCTTCTGAGCCTTTTGGACTGGAAGTCAGCTTGAAGAAGACAGAAGTTCTCTACTAACCTGCACCTCAGGAAGACTTCCATCATCCCCACATCACCATAGGTGAATCAGAGCTTAAGTCAGTCCAGCAGTTCACCTATCTGGGAAGTATCATTTCCTCAGATGGCAAGATTGACAAAGAGAGAGACTGTATGTTAGCAAAGGCATACAAAGCCTTCGAAAAACTGCATAAAAGACTGGTGCAATAAACACCTGAAGAAAAGTACAAAGATCAGTATCTACAGAGACATTGTACTGTTTACTCTTTTATATGGGTCTGAATCATGGGTCATTTACCGCCACCATCTGCGGCTTCTCAAACGCTTCCATCAGTGCTGCCTCTGTACAATCCTAAACATCCACTGGACTGATTACATGACCAATGTGTCTGTTCTTGAACAGGCAGGGGTCACCAGTATCGAGGCCATGCTGCTGGGAATGCAGCTGCGCTGGGCAGGGCACGTCTCCAGGATGGAGGATCACTGCCTCCCTAAGATTGTGCTCTGTGGCGAACTCGCCACTGGCTGCCGCAAGAGAGGAGCCCCGAAGAAGAGATACAAGGACTCCCTGAAACAACACCTCAGCCTTGGCCATATTGACTACCATCAATGGTTCAGTCTAGCCTCCAGTTGGGATTCATGGAGACACACCATTCACGATGCTGCTGCTTTCTTTGAGAACGCACACAGAATCAGTCTCGAGGAAAAAATGCAACGCAGAAAGAACCGTTCCTTGCCAGTATTGCCAAAGGAGACCTTCCATTGTGCCTTTTGTAACCGGACTTGCCTATCCTGTATTGGCCTTTTTTAGCAACCAGCACACTTGCAGCAAGCGTGGGTAGAGCCCTTCCCAAATCTTCATTCGCAATGCCTAGTCATGATGATGATGAATTGTACTCATCCCAGTACAGTGTCCTCCTGAGGAATGCCACTCATCATCAGCTTCCACCTGGACATTGAGGCATAGACGTAGACGTAGCCATTCACCCAACTCTTTATCCATTTAACAATCTATCCATCAAGTGCGTATCTTGAAACTTTAGAGACAAGGATATTGTGTGGGACCACATCAAAAACCTTGCAGAAATCAAGACAGAGGACATCAGTTGCTCTTTATCCACCAACTCAGTCACTCCATCATAGAAGGCTATCAGCCTTCAAAAAGGGCAAATTGTGCCTAAGCAGTCACAATGTGGGACATTACCCATGTAACTGTGTCTAATAACCTCTCTGTCATCCATATGACTTGATATAGCTTCCAGAAGGATCTGCTCCATCATATTGCAGGCTCAAAGGTGAGGCTGTCTTCCTCTGACAGTAGTAACATGCTACTGTCTTGAAGTGTCTTTTTCTTTTAATAGAGGATTCTTCTGATTGTGTCCATAGATAACTTTTGTTTCTTTACAGTACCTGCTGACCTTTCACAATTATTACCTATCTATAATTGTATTTCCATTGTAGTATGAGTATTATTTCATAAATTCTTAATTTTTTTCCAGCTTAAGATCACTGAGTTTACTTGCCATTTTGATAGGACCATCAGTTGTTAGCCTAATTAATTAAGCCTTGTTTTTTTTAACTGAAGCCCAGAAGATCTTACTGAATTTAATTGCCACTCACAGAGAAATGCTTCCTGAAATTAAAATACTGTTCCGCGAAGACAAACAGATTTTCAGCTTTTGTGCTTATCCCTGCTACTCTTAAAACAAGAAAACTAGAATTTCTTCTTCATGAATCAGTGATTATTTTTAGGGTTTTTTTTTTAGAAAAACACCTTTCAAATTGAAACGGTTCTGTCTAGCGCTAACAGATTAAATGCTATATAACAGAAAAAGCATCTCAGAGATTGCTGCTGTATTTCCGAACTAGACTGTAGGAATAAATCAAGTGACACAAGTACTGGTATAATGTGGTGAAGGAAAACTGCACAAGTCTTAACATTTGCCTTATTCTCGGGTGATAGTTGTTAATATTGCAATCAAGAAAAGAAATGGTAAGTGTACATTTTTTACCTTACTTTGAATAGTACTCAAGAAAGGTCATTCCTTTACCATGAAAGTTACGTGTGAAATTAACAATTGACTCACTAATAAAATTTTCAGTATTCTTCCAAGCTCAAAGTGATTCTTCCTTTTATTTTTTTATTTTTTTTTTTTTTAGATTTTTGCTATGTTGTTGGATGGACCCTGCTGAATAATATAGAATCATTTTTGTGGACAGAAGTCAATCATTCCGAAAACTGAAAAAAGTGTGTTGTTAGTGGGATAGGCGAGGAAAATCTAAGTTCATCATCATAGCCCATACTAAAACAAGGTTGCATTAATTTCAGTGGTCACACCATTCATCTAACTCACTGACCTCAACTGGAATTTTACTTCACTAAGGATTTTGTGATCAGATCCTTCATTTGGACAAATCATCACTGAGTTTGGGAAGGTCAAAACTGTATTTTATGCCAGCTAAGAAGATTTGGTCTGTGGGGAAGAAAGTGACAATGAGAGCAAGAAAGACAAAAGATGAGAAGGGAGATAGAGTGTGCCTAGTTCCTCTTCCCTTTGAGTTCCTTGGAAGATGGTATCAGTGGTCTGCTTGGTTGTTTTCATGCATTGCTACCCCAATATTTATTCTTTTGGAGATAGTAGAGGAAAATAATAGCTTTATTTTTCTCATTCACCAGCTTTAGCAAATATTTTTCTATTAAAAATTAAACATCATCACTATCCATTTAAGCCTGAAAGTGTGGCCTAACACAGCTCCAAAATCATGCTTGTCTCAGAACTTTTGAAGAGTTGTTTGACATCCATGTTTCTGATAATGGTAGCAAAATCTGGCAGCCCGGCAGCATCAAACCTGCCACAGCTCCATGCCTCTGGTCCCACTAGACTGAAGGACAAAGCTGGAGAAGCTGATCACCTAGTACCAGTAGTGCATACGTAAACACGCATATACAACATGCATCTATGGACATAGACACAGCAGGCCACATAGATCCACTAAGGCAGAAACCGCGGTACTCACAGAAACACAGATAAAACCCCATCCTTGCACCTGGTAGAGAGACACCCTTGAACATACGTGCATACACATGCAAAAGTGTGGATCTCCTGGCAGCTGTGCTTAGACACGTGGTCTCCAGTGACTTTCTCTTGATCCTCCTGTCTCTCTCTCACAGTAATGCATATACACAGAAATGCACATGCACATGCACGCACACAACAGCCACCAGGTCTCTCAGTTGACCTGCATATTCACAGTTCCTCCAGCACTAGGTTTGAATCCTTGGTCTCTTTGGGAGCCAAACCCTCTATGTGCCTCACTCTCAGAGGCATATACAGCCTGGCTCTGTGCTGCTTGCCCCCTCCCCATTCAGTTGGGCAGCTCATTAGCTGGTGATCACACACAGGCACACACAGCTGTGATGGCTCCAGGGCTAACACAGTCCCCTACCACAGACACATTGGAGAGGGTTCCTTACCCAGAAAACAGGAATGGAGATCAGAGGGAAGATAAGGCAGATCTTGTTAATAGGGGACCAGTCATGGAATCATGAGTATGCTGATCAGCTCCTGCTTACACCTCTCTGGCCCTTTGTATCACCTTTCCCCTCAGTTTTCCCATTCTTTCTTCTCCTCATACTACTCTGATTCTCCTACTTCTGGTTCATCCCCCTCACATTCCACAATACATCTTGCACCTTTCCCTGCACCCCATGAAGTGTTCCACACACATGGGCCGTGATCCCTGTGTGTGGTGAGACCTGGAGTGCCCCCACAGTCTCACAGTGTGGATGTCCCCTCATCCATGGGGAGAGGCTCCTTGAGACACCCCGAGGAAGAGCCAGTTGGGTGCTGGGGGTGCTACTTGGGGTGTTGACAATGACCCAGTGGTACCCCTAGGATCCACATGGCAATAGTCATGTTATTAAGCTGCCATTGCTTCTCTCACCTCTCTATGCTTCCTGTGTGGAAATAAATTTAATCATATAACCTTAAATTCTCCATATCTTATGTTATAGTCAAAGAGATTAAGGATGGAAAAGACCTGTTTAAAATTTCTAGGAAGCAGACACATCTGCTGAATATTGCTTTGCATTATTTGAATTTAATCATCCACAGCGGACTCATATATGATATGGCCTTAATCAAACCATTTAGGAAGTTATTTTGCTTTCTACTAATTTTACTATATCCTTTATTTTATTACTATCATTTTAACTATGTATTTTTGATATTTCTTTGTTTGTTCAATGTCCTTTTCTTGCACCATTCCCAAAAAAGTAACTCTCAGGAACTCTTTTAGTTTCTCCACTTAATTGAACTCTGTTAGTTGATTCTAAGAGCAGTTGTGCACAGAATTTAATATCTGCTATTCATAGTGTTTGCATAATAACAAAAGTGTAGTATTTTCTATTGGATTTGGGATGATTTTACTTTGAAAAAAAGCTACTGAGTGCATAGAATTAATCTACTTTTACTTCCTTGAAAAAAAGGTTTCTTCTGATTATATATGCTAAAGCTAAAACAATTTTGGTATAAAATATTTTTCTAGGATTTAAATGTAAAAATATTGTACTTGCAAAATAGTCACTTCTTCATATTGTCATCTTTCCTAGCTGGACAGATTTGTTGTTCTGTGTACAGTGTCTTCTTAATAAAGGGAAGCTATTCACTGTAGGTCTGAGCTTTAAGGAACTTTATGTCCCTGTGCTGGTTTCAAGGTAAACCAGCAGGAGAAATGAACTCAACACGAGAGAGATTATAAATCAGAGCTACAAT
>JAWWEV010000549.1:0-10255 GCA_035583235.1 Hafferia zeledoni | reverse complement strand
GGGAAGGGTCACTGCCCTGGGCCTGCTGGCCACGCTAGTTTTGATCCAGGCCAGGATCCCCTTGGCCTTCTTGGCCAATACAATTATAAATGACGACTGTAGTGCCCGTGCTCGGGCTTCAGATTGCAGCTGGGTGTATCTGGAACAGCTAAAGTGATTACAGCTCCTTCTCTGCTGCTGTAGATTATTGCCCACACAGCAGGGCAGGCCGTGTGTCTGTCCCTGTGCCACGCAGGTCACGGCCCTCTGTGCTTACATAAGCTGAAAGGAGTGACAGTTTATGTTAATGTGGCAGGTTTTAAACTGGGACGTCAGAAGGTGGGATTGTCGCTGCCTCTTGCACTCCAGGCTGCTGCAGGTGTGTGCCAGAGCACCGGTATCAACAGCAGGGTCATCCTGGTTTAGGGCACACCCTCTCCTTGCCCCTCCCTGCTTTCCTGCGGGAAGTTACTGCTCTTCCACTGGGAATAAAACGTCCATCCAGGCCTGCCCTAACACGTCCTTAGTCGTGGCTTGATGCAAGATCCTGGATTTTGAGCTGGATGAATGTTGCATTTGGCTGTCCTTGCTGTAGAAATAACAAGCCTTGGCTAAATCATGGATTTCTAACATGAGGAACATCTTGAATCACTGCAGTGTAGATCAGCCAGAGTCTTAAGGGTTGCCAAAGTTTCTTAATGTAATGGAGTTTAACCAGATTTGAATATTTATCTTCTTAGCCCCACGTAGCTCTTTGGCAGTCACTGAATTTAATTTATTCAAGTGAATCTCTGCCACTAAATTCATAAAGGTGCTGCTTTTAGCAGAGCAAAATGAAGAATTTTTCCTATTGCTGTGTGTTGAAGCCAGGACTGGGAGACTGTCTGTGCTCCCTCTGCCTAATGAAGAATCATTATGCTCCCTCCTGCTTTAGTTGAAGAATCTTTAATTAGAATTTAAGGGACAACTTGGACATGCTTTGACAGTGAGAATGGGATGCATTTTTAGTTCTCTGTGTGTAACAGCCATGCTACTTGATGCTGTCAGTGCAGAGGTGTTACTGGTGCACCAGGTATGACATGAATATGTAAACCAAGGGATGTTAAAGAAGAGGTGGCTCTTACCCAATCCCTGCTGTGTTGTGAGTGGTCTGTAGGAATGTTTATGTCGAGTATAACTAATATTTCCATCCACTCCTGTGTATGTCCCAGTGGGGACAAAACATGCTGTGTTTTACTCTGAGAGCTGGTGCTTGGTACAATGGAGGCCTTGCTGTTGAGAGATAGAATTGTGGTAGATCAAAGATCTAATTTTTCTTTTATCCAACCTCTCAGATTTACTGAAATGTGTTATCTGTGAGGCTGTTCTAAACAAAAGAACACAAAATTGATGCATCTTCAATGTTGATGCATCTCCAGTTCTTTAGTAGGGTATGATTTTGTGTAATCCTTATCATGAGGGGACTCAGAGTTTAAGAAGGATCTTTTAACTCAATTTAAACAGTTCAGATAATTTTTTATACATACATTTTTAGAAGTTTTCTTGAAGATGTGAGCCAAGATGAAGAGCTGGGTTATGCACTTGCAGAGAGATTAATGCAGAGTGTTCTTTAGATAACAGTGTTAACTGAGTTAGTGCAGTAAAATCTGGGTAACATTGACTGTTTCTGTTCCAGGTCGGGAGTTCCTCATCCCTTCCTTGGCACACAGATTTGTTGCAGAGATGGTGGATTTTTTTATTCTGTTCTTCATAAAGGCAACCATCATCTTAAGTGTTATGCACCTCAGTGGAATAAAGTAAGTGGAACAATTTGAAGCTTTGTTATATCCAGCTTTAGGCTTTTCATGCTCTTTTTAAACAGCCTTTAAAAATTTCCTGGATCTGGCTGGGATGGAATTAATTTTCTCTTCATAGCATCTTCTGAGGTGCTGTGTTTTAGATTTCTGGTGTCAAAAGTGTCTGATCAAGCACATCAGATGTGTCTGTACTTTGGAAATGCAGCCTTGTTGCTGGGAATGCCTCCACTCTGCAGGCTTTATGGGTGTACATTTGAGTTCTTAGTACAACTGAACACTGTGTGTATCCACTGTACAACAGACTGAAAGATTCTTCATTTTATGCTTTTATATGCAGATGTAATAATTTATCTCAAAGGTTTTCTATTTTTATCTACTTCTTTAATCTTATTCCTCAACTCATTTAGTCATTCTGCTTTGGGTTGGGGTAATCAAATATTTTGGTCTGATTAAGAGATGGGATGTTGGTGTAGTCAGTAATTGCTGTACAAACAATTTCAGAAGCCAAACTTTCTGCTCAAGAACCATCCAAATGTTGATTGACCATGAAGTGGCACAATACAGACCCCATTTCCAGGCACCTTGAAAGAAGGTCAAACCCAAAACAGTAAATATGTTGATATAAACAATCAGTGGGTTTTGTTCAGATGAGCAGCAATTAAAATGCCAGAATTTCAGTTGTGTTGAGTCGCCAAAACCTCCAGCTGGAACCTGACACAGTCTGTGTTTCCATTGTGGTTTTAGCAGGCTGATAATGATCCAAAATGAAGTACTGGAAAGAGAGGGAATAACTTCTGTACAGTGGGAAGGAGTCATTTACAGCACCTTCAGTATTACTGGTGTTGTGAGAGCCAGTAAGTTGCTTAAAAGGAACTTCAGAGAAACGTTCTGGGGGTTTCCTGCTGTGAGATGTGGTGAGGTTGAGGTTGGGCTGAAAAAATTACATCCTCTCAGGCTCCAGCAAGACATTTCAGGCCAAGGCTGTACTGAAGGGAAATGCAGGTTGGGCTACACTGTTTTCTTAATTCATGGGCTCTTTTTCAGTCCTTAAGTCTGAATAAAGAGGAATGTAAGTAGTACAAAAAAAGATGGGCTGTTTTGAAGTGGGACTACACATTTTTCTGAGTCTCAATTAGATACAAGAGTGAAAAGTTCTTGCTTAAATCTATGTTACAAGTGTATCCATTCCAGGTATCAGATAAGAATGTTAAATATGTGGAATTTATCTTGTGAAAATATGCTGTTAACTCCAAATGGATGCTTTGGCTAAAAACCCAGCAGGTTTTGATGGCTTTAAGTTAAAAGCCAGTTAGATGATCACCCCCAGAATCTCTTTACCTCCCAGGAAGTGTGAGAATTTTCCCAGCAATTCTGCAGCTCTACCCAGGGACACCATTGTGCAAAAGTGGTAATAAAGAATCATCTTTTCCTCATGAAAAAGACAAAGCAAAGTAGGCAGCAATTCAAGAGGAGACCCACTGTTCTGAATTTTAATGGCTTGTTTAGTATCAGAGAGCCAAGGAGCTTTTGTTCTTTTACTAATGCCAGGACTGAAGGAGTGAGTTCTGGTATTAAAGGGGAGAAGGATGGTTTTAAAGTTCAGTTTTATGTTCTGCAGGGACATCTCTAAATTTGCCATGCATTACATCATAGAAGAAATAGATGAAGATACATCCATGGAAGATTTGCAGAAAATGATGATAGTTGCTCTCATCTACAGGTTATTAGTCTGCTTCTATGAGGTAACTACTCATAAATACCAACTCTTACAATTAATAGTTGTCATTTGTTGGAGAAATGGGTTGAGATTAACTCAGTTAAAACTTGGTTGTAATAATGCCAAGGTCATGGGTTCAATTCCCTGTGTGGGCCATTGACTGAAGAGTTGGACTCGAAGATCCTTGTGGGTCCCTTCCAACTCAGAATAGTCTGGCATTCTGATTCTGGGTTTAAAAATTCTGTCACCACTGGCCTATAAAGTAAATCTTTCCAGTATTTTGGATTATGTTGAAGTGTATGACATTCATATAGTTCTGAGGATAACCAAGTTTGCTGGACACAAACCACGTGGTGTTGCGTGGAGTTGAAACAGCCTTTCTTTTGCAGATAATCTGTATTTGGGGAGCAGGTGGAGCCACCCCAGGGAAATTCTTGCTTGGGCTGCGAGTTGTGACCTGTGATACATCTGTGCTTGTTGCCCCCAGCCGTGTGCTGGTCATTCCATCCTCCAATGTCAGTATGACAACGTAAGTGCTCCTGGCTCAGTCCTGTTGCATTATTAGTGGTGTTGAAAAGCATCTGATGTGGAAGGAAATTCATCGTTGCTTCACTGTTAACCTCTGCAATAATTACATTGCAAAAGCTGTTGTCAGACTGTGTCATCCAAGAATAAAATGGTAATTATTCAATCACCTTGACTATTTTTCAGGTTAGGTGGTAAAATCTCCTCTAGAGATCAATTTTTTTTTGTACTGTGCAAAACTGAAGCACTAAACTTGGAAGTTAATTACTAATACAATCAGGAAAGTGAAAATAAGGCACTGAATGTTCTGTTCTCGTTTCAGGTCCACAGTACGAGCTTTGATCAAGAATTTTTCTATTGCATCATTTTTTCCTGCGTTTATTACACTGCTGTTTTTCCAGCATAACAGAACAGCCTATGACATTGTAGCAGGAACTATTGTGGTCAGAAGAAACGGAGTCAGATGATACCAAAAGAGGAGATTTCCGGACTGAAGATCCCCCTCCCACCCCCAGAGAATAAACACCTACCCCAGAACTGAAACTGAGGTGTCTGTTGGAATGTTGTGCCCTAATTCAGTGGGAACTGATTGAGAAGCTAAAGGAAATGTGTGGCTCCTGTATGATGCCAGCAGCTGCCTTGAGTATCCAGAGTTTTCATAGATGCCAAAGAAGTTTGGGAGAGACAAGATGTACCAAATCTGGGAGTGTTACCCTCTGACTGTGGCTGCTTTAGCTGCAGAAAGGAGCTGTTTGTGGGAAGCAGATTCCTAGAAATACTTCACCTTAAAGGACATGTTGCTCCTACAGTTTGGGATGTTGGAAGATAACTAGAAAATCAAGCTGTTTTCCAGCTGTCAGAAGATCAGGGGGAGAGAACTGCAGTATTAAGACAGTGGGACAAATCATGTTAATTAAATGGCTGTGTGTGCAGAAAGAGAAATCAGCAGTGGTTACCATGTCCTTTATTATTGCTTCATAGATGGTATTCCCTCACCTTTTAAGTATTTTATCACAATGTTGATGTGAAGTTTTTTGCATGATTGTCACTTCACTTGTCCAAGCTAAGGAAGAGGTGAACAAACAGCTGCTGTTTCCTGTGGGCAGGAGATGTTACACTGCAGTGTTAGTGACCTGGTGTGTGTAAATAAATAATTCTGGAGCTGTGAACAGGACAGGTAACTTTTTGCTTCTGTTTGGAGTGAAAGCACTTGTCTAATGCAGAGCAAAACAACTGAATGTGTTTCAGGAGCATGCAGAAAACATTAACTGAAATGTGTTGTGGGTGTAAATCTGCAGAAGTACAAATACTGGTTATTTTCACTTTATCATTCTGGCTAATTGTATATTCAGAATAACTTAAATACTGAATAAAGAAGCCTAATATTTTGCATGACTACATAGCTTGGATAATTTGTTTATTCTCATGTTATTAGTATCTTGGGAAATGAGAATTGGCAACAATGATAATGTTTTAGTAGAATTTGAGCAAGAGTTTGGAATTGTAGAAGTTGTGTTCTACTGTGTATGAATGTACTGGGTATGCATTTCAGTTTCCATTTGGAATGATGAATCAGGATCAGATCGAGTGCTTAACTAAAGGACATTTTCATCTAAACTGTTAAGAGAACTACTTTTAAATACTTGGAGAGTGTTTCTTTTCTGGGAGAAGAGACCAACTCCCACCTGGCTCCAGCCTCCTTTCAGGGAGTTCCAGAGAGCAATAAGGTCACCCCTGAGCCTCGTTTTTTTCCAGGCTAAACAACCCCAACTAGGATTCAAGATGGGGGGGTGAGAGGGAGGAGAGAAGCAACACCATTAGAACTTCACTGCTACCAACTCAGAGACACAAGGGACAGTGTATCTTACCCTGCAGAAAAACACCACCCCTTCCACAGCAGGTAAAGAGAGAAATAAATGCAAGAAGACAGAGCCTGTCCATGGAAATAAGTGTAGGTTCTGCTGTTGGAAATGCTTTTAGTTTGTCTCTTATGCAAGCCATATTCTGTTTAGAGGTTCTGTTTGGTGCTTTATGGCTAAGGGGGAAAAGTGAAACCTGGGAATATGTAATTGCATATAATCCTCTCACAGCTGCAGTGACCTGATGGGATTGTCAGAACAGCAGGGTGTGCTGTGGGTTTGAACTCTCCTTGCTGAGTATTTCTGATTTCTAGAAACAGTGACTGGAGCTCTACACATGAAAAGGGCAGTTGGCTTTTGGCCTCCTGTCCAGTCCAGCTTAGAAACTCATCTCCCTTTGCTGCAGCTCAGGAGGGGTGGGCAGTGCTGGGGTTCAGGGCAGAAGGGCCTCTGAAACATTTACAGCCCAGAAATGCAGGTCTCTGTTCCAGCTGAGGGAAGAAATTACATTTCTGTCATATGACATATAAAGCCCAGCCCCAGATGAACAACAAGCATTTCCTCTGATTTTACTGGAATAATGTCTGTTCTCCAGAAAGTTCCTTTAATTGCCACAGAAGTGGAAACCCCCCAGTTACTCATTTATAACTGGGTGTAACTTTTCCTCTTCAGTTAGAACAGTGGTGAATGTTTGTAACATTAACTTTTTTTTCCCTTATAGCACTATAAAAAAATTACCTGCAGTCAGCTGACACACTGATAAGCTGCTCCAAGCTCCTTTGTAACAGGAGACCTTACTTAAGATCCTCTGAAATCATTGATACTGAGAAAGCAGAGGTTGAAGAAAGCACAGGACATTGCTCAGGTCGAGGTAACCACCTCATAAAGTTAAATCTGCCACTGCCTTTATGGAGAGTTAAAATTGCCAGGTAATATTTCGCAGTTTTTATTGATGGCATTTATCCCATGGTTTAACATGTTAATTATACTGTAATAAACATGGCTTTAATATTAAACTTTTCCTTATTATCCAAAGTCACCACAGTCCATTTCAGTAAATATAAAAATATATACTTAATACTTTGTACAATACTGGTTTTTGGTCCAAACAAAAATGGATCAGAAAAGCCAATAAACTTACTTTAAGAATTCCCAATTTTAAAGATTTTCTAAATGGATTTAGGCAACTTTGAATAATGGGATTTACATAAAATCTGAGACAATACTAAACAAAAATGGCCGTAACACACAAAATTAAAATTTCCATTTCACAGATTTGTTATGCCAAAAAAGTACGTAGAGAAACAAAATTGTATTTACACATGTTTCATAATAAAATAACAAGGCGAGACAGGTGATAAGGGGCTGTAAGAATGAAAATATAGAAATAGCATATAATTATTAAATGAAGAACTACAGATCTAACAAGTCCTTAGCATGGATCATCCTTAAATCAGTCTTCCTCTATCAGAAAATTTTAGTGCACGATACACCCAAACTCACTCACTTCACACACACAGCGGCACAGACTCAGCATAGAAACCACTCGTTCTTCCCACACTCTGCTCTCTCCAGCCTCCCTCGCTGCCATGGATACACTGCCATGGATACACTGCCATGGATACACTGCCATGGATACACTGCCGAGGCCTCGGGAAGCGTCTGGTGCGGATGGAGAGGTATTGACAAGCCATTCGCTGGGCAGGCTCTGCTCAGGGTACAGCCACACCATGCCGACTCAGTGAAAGAAGGAACTGGAGACTTTTGCTCGAGAACAGCCTTGTTGCCAACTTTACTTGCTACTGAAAAACGGGGAGAGGGAAAGGGAGGAGGAGAGGAAAGCTAAGTTTGATATTCCTTTAGGCAGATCTGACTTGCAATAAGCCAGCGTGAGGTACAATCCCAATAACTGAACAATTCAGGGTGGGAGCCGAACAATTCGGGGCAGCAGCTCAACAACTCAGTCAGGGTTCTTAGAAGCTCAACAATTCAGGGTAGTAGCTGCTTCCAATGGGTTTGATGTTTTACCAATCAGGCGTTTACTTTCTACGTCTAACTGCAGTCTTTATCCTCCGAACAGGAACTGAAGATCCAGAGGCAGAGAAAACATTTTTCCCATTAGTCCTATCAAAAGAAATTAGTAGTTGAGAGTTTAGGACAGTGTAGCTGAAAATTCAGTAGCAGCACTGAGCAGATATTCCAGAACAACTGTTTCATAGTCTTGTCTCACTAGTTACCAGCTGGCAACAAGCAGCAAATGATGAACAGGAGGAAGAGAGTTCCAGAAACCAGAACCAATTAAATCCCTCTTATTCAGAAGGTAATGGCTGGATAGAGGTTTTACCTCTCAAGAACAAGACAATCTCACATGTGCTGATGTGTGACAGTCCTGACAGCTAAGGCTCCTTTATAGACACCGTTGCTTAGTTAGCCAGTCAGGCTGATACAAGGAAGGTGCCAAATTTAGTTTCAAACTCCAAGGTTCATCTGAACACCTCCTGATTTAACAGCAGTAGAGGCTGAACACTGTCCACTGATATTACCCGAAGCTCAAGGGAAATTCTGATACGGTCTCTTACCCCACTGTAAATGTCAGAGGCTGGCTGAAGGAAAATGCTGAAGTGCCAGAAGGCTGTGGAGGAGCTGCTGGTGCAGAAGGCCCTGCACCAAAAGTGAATACTCCTGGGGTATTTGGAAAGCTGGAATTAGTAGTACCGCTTCCAAACTGGAATACAGGACCTAGAGAAATGGGGTGCAAGCAGAAGGGAGTAAGAAGGTTGAAGCTGGAGTTCATCCTTTCCAGCAAAATCCTCATGTTCCTCCCCAACATCTTTATAAAAAAATTTTTTAAGGTTGCTCAAGATGACAAAGTTGTGGGAGTGGCACCTCAAGTGCCAGATTACCACAGGAATCCATTCACTTCAACAGCAATTGGGGGATTCTTAAGGTAACACTGCTGGCACACTGATAGTGAACTGTTCACTCACTTCTGTGCCAGCAGGAAGTTCACACCTATGCAAACTGAATTTTACTAATAAACTTAAATTTAAATTTAAAACCCCAAACGTTCCTACCATCAAAGTCACTGATAAGCAACACAGACAAGTCAGGGAGAAATTCACCTTTAAACTGCTGCCTGATGTATGAAAGACCGACTGAGTAACGTGGTGTGCCAACTAATCTGCTGGTTAGTACAAAAATATCAGTTGCTTTAATGGAGGCTGTTTTGTAAAACTTCTGAGAGGAAACAAAGGAGGCTTTCCCTTTCAAGTATTTGATGTGAAATCAAATACAGATACTCTGGCAGTGCTTCTCTTTTTGAATTATTACTAGTGTGGAACAGATCTTTCTTACTTTTAAATTATAAGGATCCTTCTCTGACCTCTTCCCATTTTATACTTCATTAGTGAAAAGATCTTCTAATACATCTTAACTCATAAATTGCCAAAAAAAACCCCAAAAAGATTCTGACCATATTTTATACAATGAAGCCTATTAAAGTCACATAACTAAGAACTACTCTAACAAATCCAAAAATAACAATTTTGCAGTAGTTCTGCCCTTCTGTTTTGCCCAAACTTACCAGTGAACACTCTGTGGTTTTCAACACTTCCTTTTATAATCACCAGGTTTCTCAAACAAATAAAGCCCAGGATTAGAGGTGGGGTTGCAGCCTCCATGACTGCCAAGTCTCTGGTGGGGAAGGCTCACTGTGCAGTGGGATGCCTGTGGCACATCGTGTCACCACAGTCAGGACTAAGACACAAAGGACACCCCTATGGCTATTTTATGGAGGACAATTCCTACATTTCACTAGGTGCACAATGCCAAATCTTCTTTCTATGTATGATTTAAGGTGCACGTCATGAAAAAGAAAATAAAACAGGAGCCCCCAAGGAAAGGGATGGTGGGCACTCACCAGCACTGGGGGTACCGGAGCCAAAGCCTGGCTGTTGGTTTGCCTGCTGCCCGAACACGGAGGAGGACGGAGTGCTGCTCGACACGGAGCCGAAGGCAGAAGGCGCAGGGGCAGTGCCAGCTGGGAACAGGCCTGAGGACAGCGACCCAAAGCTGGGGGCACTGGGCTGGGTGGGCCCCGCGCCCGCACCGAATGCCGACGGCTGAGCCGCACCAAAGGCCGGGCCGGCAGTGGGAGCCGCGGGCCCTGAGCCAAACAGGAACGAGGACGACCCTGGGAACAGAACAGAGCAGGGATGTCAGGAGGTGCTGCTTCTGTCAAGAATGAATCTGTTGAGTTCAGGAAAGATATTGAGGGGCTGGAGCAGGGCTGGAGCAGGGCTGGAGAAGGGCAACGAGGCTGGAGAAGGGACTGGAGCACAAGTGCTGTGGGGAGAGGCTGAGGGAGCTGGGGGTGTTCA
>JAWWEV010000548.1:0-10260 GCA_035583235.1 Hafferia zeledoni | reverse complement strand
CATCCGAATCCCTAAACCCTGAACTCCCAAACTCCAACACCCCACACCCTGAGCCCCCAACACCCCAAAGCCCGACACCCCAACATCTGAGCTCCCCAAAGCCTGACGCGCCAAACCCCGAGACCCCAAATCCCAAACCCTGACACCCCAGCCCCACGCCCCCAAACCTATACCCGGAACCCCGAACCCCCAAACCCCGAATACCCAAACCCCGACCCCCCAACATCCGAATCCCCCCCCCCGCTGTCCCCCCGCCCGCACCGAAGCCGAGGCAGCACATCAGCCCCAGCACGAGCAGGCGGTGCGGGAGGCTGCGGGGGTCGCAGGGGGCGGGCGGGGCGCGGGGCGGCCCGGGGGACCCGGCACCCCCAGCCCCATCGCCCTCCCCATCGCCCTCCTCCCCCAGCAGCGCCCGCCGCTCCTCCGCCATCGCCGCCACACGTGACACCGCGACATGTGACACGGGCACACGTGACATCGCGACACGTGGTACAGCAACGCGTGACATCGGGACACGGCGCGGTTGCCGTGACAGCGAGGGGAGAGAGGGCTAAACAGACACATAAATAACGAAACAAACACATAAATAACTAAACAAACACACAAATAACGAAACAAACACATAAATAACGAAACACATAAATAACAAAACAAACACATAAAGACATAAACAGACCAGGGCGGGCTGTGAGGAGCCCACAGGAAACACCCAGTGCCACCCAAAATGTGGAATTGCCCCGTTGTCCTCCTGCTGGTGGTGAAGTCAGGAATCCCAGAATTCCAGACTGTTCTGAGTTGGAAGGACCCACAAGGACCATCGAGTCCAACTCCTAAGTCGATGGCCCACACAGGGGGTTGAACCCATTATTATAAGTTTTAACCACCTGAGCTGATCTCAGGGTTGAATCCAGGATGGTTTGGGTGAGAAGGGCCCTAAAGATGCTGCAATCCCACCCCTGCCCTGGGCAGGGACACCTCCCACCAGCCCAGGGTGCTCCAAGCCCTGTCCAACCTGGGACACTCCCAGGGCTGGGGCAGCCACAGCTTCTCTGCCCACCCTGTGCCAGGGCCTGCCCACCCTCCCAGCCAGGAATTCCTTCCCAATATCCCACCTAAACCCACTCCATTCAGTTTGAAGCCATTCCCCTTGTCCTGTCCCTCCATCCCTGCAGCCCCTCCAGGTACTGGAGGCTGCTCTGAGGTCTCCACACACCCTTCTCTTCCCCAAACTCGTTTCTCTTGAGCTGTTTGCTCCAAAAGGTTCTTCCCATACTGTTCAAACCCTTGGAAAAGCTCCTGATTTGCTGTGAAAGGGCCAACCTTCCACCAAACCTCAGCTGCTTCACCAGAGATGGCCCCAGCCCTGGGTGCACCATCGAGTGCTTTTTGATTAAAACATGCTCTTTTTGAATCAAATCTGCTCCCAACAGGGGCAGAAATACTTGTGATCCAAGCCCAGGGATTTGTTTCCTTTTCCAGGGCAGTGGAAAGGAAAGTGCTGGGTTTTACCTGAGGTGCTGAACCAAGACAGCCACTTTGCAGCTACTCTGTCATCAGCTTGTTGAGGAGCCCCTGGAGAGGGGCAGAATAACCTCTCCAAACTCTCTGGTGGTGTGCAGTGAACGAGCTGGAATCTCCCACTGGGCATAAAGTGCTGCATTTCACTCAATGTGTGTCTTTTCAGAGTCCTGTCAAAAGAGAATTCTGTTATTAAATTGATGGGCCACCTTTTCAAGTGCTCTGAACTGGTTTAGAGTCCTTGAAATCAGGGCATGTGTCTCAGTTTGCAGCAGTGGCTCTGAAAAACTTGGGCTTAAACTACAATATTTCCTCAGAAAACCAGGTGTGGAACGAACTCCAGGGTTTCTGCAACAAATTTGAGAGTTCCTGTAACAAACCCGAGGGTTCCTGGGACAAATTTTTGAGTTTCTGTTACAAACTCGAAGGTTCCTGTGCCAAACTTGAGAGTTTCCATCACACACTCAGAGGTTCCTGTGCCAAACTTGAGAGTTTCCGTCACACACTCAGAGGTTCCTGTGCCAAACTTGAGAATTTCTGTTACACACTCAGAGGTTCCTGTGCCAAACTTGAGAGTTTCCATCACACACTCAGAGGTTCCTGAGCCAAACTTGAGAATTTCTGTTACACACTCAGAGGTTCCTGTGCCAAACTTGAGAGTTTCTGTTACACACTCGGAGGTTCCTGTGCCAAACTTGAGAATTTCTGTTACACACTCGGAGGTTCCTGTGCCAAACTTGAGAATTTCTGTTACACACTCAGAGGTTCCTGTGCCAAACTTGGGAATTTCTGTTACACACTCAGAGGTTCCTGTGCCAAACTTGGGAATTTCTGTTACAAACTCAGAGGTTCCTGTGCCAAACTTGGGAGTTTCTGTCACAAACTCAAAGGTTCCTGTGCCAAACTTGAGAGTTTCTGTCACAAACTCGAAGGTTCCTGTGCCAAACTTGGGAGTTTCTGTCACAAACTCCGAGGTTTCTGTTTCAGGCTCGAGCGTTCCGGTCACAAACTCCAAGGTTTGTGTTTCAAAGTCGCAGGTTTCTGTTTCAGACTCCAAGGTTCGTGTTACAAGCTCGGAGGTTTCTGTTTCCACCTGGAGGTTTCGCTGCCGCTTGAGGGAGCTCAAAGGTAACCCGAGCCCATCCGCAGCACCTGGAGCTTCATAATCACAGGGAGACAGTTTAATTACAGAGATCAAAGGGATGACTTTGGAAAGCAAAGTTACATCTGGTGCAATTTTGTGGAGGAGGTTAAATGTGGGGTTGTTTCCTCTCTAGGGGACCGTGGTCATCCTTCCCAGACCACCCTCCCACCCTCATTCTCCCAAGGAAAACGCTGAGGAATGTCGGGATCCAGGGCTGGTGAGGGAGGGGGAGCCCCAGGTGAGGGAACACAGAGCGGAGTCACCAGCACTGACCTTGCTGTGGCTCAGAGATGCTCCCCGGCCCCTCCTCTGCTCCGTGTCCAGCACCATCCTCAGCTCAGGAATTGCCCAGGAGCTGCTCTGGGGTTTGGGGACCAAATCCCTCAGCTCCAGGAAACCACAGGCTCCAATCCAGGCTGTGGTACCAGCAAAGCCGGAGCTCAACCTGCAGAGTGCCAGAATATTATCATCAAAAAATAATCCTTGTGACTGTTCTCAGAGTCAGTTCAGAAGGCACAGAGAAGGGCAGGGGAGAGCAGTGGGAGCTGAAGCTGGAAAAGGGACCTGACACGCACCTTTCAATGCTTTATTGTTGTCTTTAATGCTTTGGGTTTATTCTTTAAACTATGATATTTTATGGAGTTCACACCAAGCTAACATGAGACTCATGTGGGCAGTGCCAAAGTGCCAGCCCTTTGGCAAAGGGACCCCACAGACACCCACTCCTCTAACTCATGGCTAATTTTATCCTTTATTTAAAGAAAGATCCAGAAAAACAGATTTTATCTCCTAAAAAGGAGATTTTATCTCCTCAAAAAGGCTTTTTTGCCCCATAAGAAAAGCAACAGGCAGAAGCACATAATGAACAAACATAATAAACTACAATTTCTGATGTAGAATGGTGACATTTTGGGCTGGATTCAGCTGTGTGTGCCAGTGGGGAGCCTGGCAGGGACCAACATTCAGAGGATTCAGGGGTGTCCTCACCAAGGCTTTGCTGGGTTGGCTTCAATTAATCAATTAACCAAAACCCCCACAGCCTTTCAGGCTGATTTGGGGATCAGGATTTCACTCTGTCTGCTTTTGTCACAGAGTTTTTTACACTCCAGACCCCAAAATTCCCTCTGCCAAAGCACTTTTGAGAGTTTCTGACAGCTGGTCTGTGCCAAGGGCCATGAAAAACAATTCCTGGAGAAATAAATACTCAGCCTCGAGTTGCATCCTGACTCTCTGCAGCATCACCAGGAGGATTTCAAGCACTGGTTTAGGATCTTCTTGTCCCAGTTGAGTTTTTGAAATCTCTGACATGACAGCCCAAGACTTTCTTACTGGAAGAAATTCAGAGTGTCACTCCCATGTCAACATGTAACAAATGTAGAAAGGCAGAATTTCCTTCCCTTTCCTGTTAAAACAATGAGACAAGGCCAGGGCAGCCCTTACAGCCTCAGAGGGTGAACATTGTTCAGATGTTTCCCCAGTTTTATTATTTAAACTCCCTGAATTTGTCTTTTTTTATTTAAGTCTGTGTTGCCCTGAAAACTTCAGGCTCGTGGTTTCACTAAGTCTTAAATTTTTCTTGTCCTCTCTTCTGACTGTTCTTGGGAGACCAGAAATCCACCTGGATTTGCTTATTCTAAGAGAATTTCTTATTCTTAAGAACTAAGTGGATGAGTTTTAAAGTCCATGAATCCTTGTCATTCATTCCTAATAATATCAATTCCATTAATACCACTCTCCATTACTATCACCCAGAAATAGGCCAAGATGGAAGGATTAAGCTACTTTTAAGTTATTTAAAAAGCTACTTAAATCATTGCAAAATGATTACCTTCTGTTACTCCTAATCATCCATTGAGCCTAATTAATTCCATGCCCAAAGAGCTGAGGTGATGGGGAGGACCCTCCCTGGGGCAGGTTCAGGTGGCACAGAGGGGTCTGTGCTTTCAGCCATCAGGAGGGAGTTCCCATAAACCTGAACCACGTGCAATTTTATTCTATTTATTTTCAAACATATCAGTGTGTTTTTCCTGTTCTTTTCATGGCTGTGTGATTAAATATTTCATAATAAACAAGTCTGGGGTTGTGATTTATTTTGTTCAGTGTAGCATTGGGCTCTTTAGGGGAGAGTAAGAATTACAGTTTTGAACTGGAATATTTAACAGCAGGAAAAGGTTATTTTCCCCTTTGCTATTTCCCAATGTTTGCCATGTCACCCTTTTCCTCCCAGTCCCCTCCACCTTCCCCTTGGAGATGACCTTGCTGTGCCTGGGGTTTAATGGCTGTGAGTTCCTTGTGAGTTAACCCGGGGCAATTCCCACAGGCATTGCAGGGGAGTGTTTATGTCACAAATAAATACAGTGGATTGCTCTTAAACTCCTGCTTTGCAGTGTTTATTGCAGATGCAATTGCTGTCCCCCCATAAATCAGAGCACTTGGAGTGCCAGCTGGTGCCAAACGCTTGGTTTGACACGGAAAATGGAGCAAAACGCACCGGGGGGTTTTATAGGGGCCATAAAATCGCTGTGCTTGTGGCCTCAGCTCTTTGCATTGCCTGATCAATCACAGGCACTGAGCCCCAGGGCAGCAAACGCTGCCAGGAAACAACCATTGGCTTCCAGAGTTTGGCTCTGCTGAGCTATCCCTGAGTTATTGCTGAAGGTGCTTGGGAGCTGCAGGGAAGCTGGAACTGCTTTTCCCACCACTAAATGTGGTTTCACTCCCCCATCATTCCATCATCTCCCATTTTTGGAAAGGAAAGCCCCCTGCTTGGTCCCCACCACACATCACCAACCTGAGGAGGAGGATCTGCCACACACAGCCTTGCAAACAGATCTTTAGTCCCTCCATGGCTGAGGGATGTGTTGGTGCAAAGCTCTCCGTGCTGGGCTCTGTCCACTCAGATGTTTCTGGGCTTGTGCACCATCTTTGCAAACTGCTGGGAACGGGCTGGGGAAGGTTTTTTGCACATAAATCTCTCTGAGAGCAAAGATCTCGGCCTGAGGAAGCTCCTGTGGTTTGAGGGGACACTGTGCCAAAGCAAACAGCTCCTCCCTCTGTGCTGAGTCACACCAGGATCCAGCTGTGGGTTTGGGGCTCCTTTTCCTACAGACACTCCTCAGAACCATTGCCCTCTGTGCCTCCCAAAATCCCAGAGCTGCTCCCCAGGGCAGGAGGGCACCAGGCTCAAGGTCCAAGAGCCAAATCAGGCTGGGTGTTAAAATAAACCACAGTGAGAGTGTAGGAACATCATCAATGCTGTGCAGCTTCGCAGCCAAACCAGGACTGTCAGGAGGATTCTCTCAGTGCCCAGGGCCAGGCTGGACAGGGCTCAGAACAACCTGGAATGTGGAAGAACTTCCAGGAGGATTCTCTCAGTGCCCAGGGCCAGGCCGGACAGGGCTCAGAGCAACCTGGAATGTGGAAGAACTTCCAGGAGGATTCTCTCAGTGTCCAGGGCCAGGCTGGACAGGGCTGGGAGCAACCTGGAATGTGGAAGAACTTCCAGGAGGATTCTCTCAGTGTCCAGGGCCAGGCCGGACAGGGCTCAGAACAACCTGGAATGTGGAGGGTGTTCCCCCATGGCAGGGGTGGAATGAGGGGGGTTTAAGGTCCTTTCCCACCAGAGCAGTCGTGACTGTGACTCTGGGAATTCAGAGCTTTGGGCTATAGCTGAATTATTAGATACCACTCTCCTTGGCTCTGTGCACAACTTACCCTTTGTGCCTGCAGAGATTTCCTTGGGATACACACATGGCTGTGTTGGATGTGCCAGTCCTGGAAGTCCCTGGGTAGGAACACTGAGCAACTCCAGAGGCCTGAGAGCCACTGAACAAGAGCATTTACTGCACAGCTGGTCTTTGGAAAGACAATTCCAATAACATTTACACTTCTTAAAACTGTGTTTCTTCCAGAGGGGTGGGCAGGAAGTGTTTTATAACTAAGCCCAGGAATTGCAGAAGGAAGCTTTGATTTTGATTAAAACGCTCAACAGGTCGTGTGACACAGCCCTGAGAATGAAGGAAGTTCACACCCTCAGCAAGGGCTCTGCTTCCCTCCTCTGGCTGCAGCCCAAGGGAGAGCTCTTTGTCACCAGGGCTGGGCAACTCCTGCCTTTAAAATGGAAGTGTTTGGGAGTGCAGGAATGGATGGGAGAAAGGAATTGGTTCCCACAGGACTTGCAGTGTCCCCTCCACAGCCCTGTCACCACAGAGATCCCCTTCTGGTCCTAACTCAGTGCCTGTTTCCCCCACCCACCCAGCCTGTCCTACATTCCAAGCAGCCCCCCAGAGCCTCCTCTTCCCAACTGCAGCACAAATCCCCCTGCTGTGCCCCCACAGCTCTGGGTCACCTCCCTTAGTTACTCCTATTCCAAAGCCATCTCCCCAAACTCCCCTTTTACCTCTCCAAGGCCGATTTTATGCACACCCAGCAGTTCCTCATCAGGCATTTCCGCTGCCCTCAAGTGACTGCCCTTTGCTGGACGGTCTCCAAGGTGAGGGCAAGGTGGGGTGCTTTGCTTTCCTTCTCCCCCCAGGCTGCAGCCCAGAGTTGAGCAGAACTTCCCAAGGAAACAGCTTTAATCAGCAGCACCTTTCCCCTGAGCTCTGGGATTAATTCCTTTGCTGATACAGCTGATCACTCACTTTGTCTCCTTGGTAATGAATCCCCTCACTCTGTGCAGTTTCTTCTTTGTCTCCTTGCAAAGGAACCCCCTCACTCTGTGCAGTTCCTATTTTGTCTCCTTGCAAAGGAATCCCCTCTGTGCAATTCCTATTTTTTCTCCTTGCAAAGGAACCCCCTCGCTCTGTGCAATTCCTATTTTTATTCCTTGCAAAGGAATCCCCTCTGTGCAATTCCTATTTTTTCTCCTTGCAAAGGAACCCCCTCACTCTGTGCAATTCCTATTTTTATTCCTTGCAAAGGAATCCCCTCTGTGCAATTCCTATTTTGTCTCCTTGCAAAGGAATCCCCTCTGTGCAATTCCTTCTTTCTCTCCTTGCAAAGGAACCCCCTCACTCTGTGCAGTTCCTTCTCCCCATCCCTGCTCCTCCCCATCTCTGGATCCAAGGACCTGCTCTCCCCTTCTGACCCCTGAGTGTGTTTCAAGCATCTCTTCCACCTTGGAACCTTCTCCCTGAGTCCTGTTGAAGCCCCAGGAGCTCCAGAGCAGGACTCTTTCCTGCCCACGCCCTGGGAACTGTTGCCCCTCTTTGCACAGTCTTATCCAGCAATTGTTATTCCAGGAGACATCCTGCCATCCAGTTTTGGTTTCCTGCTTTATGGTCACTTCCCTTTTGCTCCACGAATTCTCACTCTGGCTGCACTTCCAGCATAAGCAGATATTTCATCCACTGCAGGAATTCTCAAAATTTCCAGGATTGTCCAAATAACTGAGACAAGTGGAGTGCAGTTTTACCTCTCAGTTTCTCAAAAATAAAAGTTAAATTCTATTCCTGCAGTTGGTGGGGTTGTGTCAAATATTGTCACTGGGCTGAGTCATTTCAGAATCAAATCAGGAAAAGAAAAATCGGTATTATTGAACTAATTCTCAGTTATCTTCATATATCCAGCTCTGTCTGTGACAGGGTGAGGCTTTGTTTCACAACCCAAGAAAGTGATACCGTGGGGGAAAAAATCACAAAAGGCTCTAATTTAGAGGAAAAGAGAAGGGTGGGAGGGGGTAGAATAATCCTTTCCTCACTGGCAAAGAAATGGAAAAGAGCTGGCAAGGGGAGGAAAACATTTCACAAGCTGATAATTCAAAATAAAATGAGGACAGGATATTCTGCCTAAGTATTTGTTAAAGTCAGAGGCTGCAGAGGGAGATGAAATCCACAGTTTTCCTTTTTATTTCCCTCGGAGTGAATGAAAAATTATTCTGCACAGCAAAAAAAAAAAATCCCTTGTAATATAATTCCAAAAATATATTGTTTCATTTGGAGGCATCTTGCTCAACACTTGATGTCACAGTTTCATTCCTGGGAGATTACAACTCTTTGCATTTTTATAGCCCTGAGTTCCCCACCTTGTGGTTTCCAAGTACAAACAACTTCATTAATATTATTCATGGCATTAGAGGACAAAACAGGCAGATTCCTGTTCTTGCCCATAAACGACAAGTGAATAAACACAAGTCCTACAGGTGAGTGACTGAAGGACTCCCCCAGGTTTCCTGGCACTCATCAATAGTCAGCCCAGCTTTGTTTCCTGGAAAATGGTACCTGATCTTCAGGCCCGTGGTTTCCCTTGAACCTGCAGGTCTCACCTTCTTTCCACCAGGGGGAAAAACTTCCTGCCTGGCCAGAAGGGAGGGAAAACTTTGCTCTGTGTGTTCAGCCCCCAGGTCGTGCTCCGGGGCTCCCTGGGGGGCCTTGGGAAAGGAGGGGAAGAACTGAGGAAATAAGAACTGAGGAAATAAGTAAAGCAAAGTTCTGAGAGGGTTTTTAGTGGAAATGATGCTGTGCTTTGTGGGGTTTATGTATTTACCTCTTCCATTCAGGCAAATCCTAAATTACATCCCCCTCTCACCAGCAGCACAAGGGATGGATCCCAGACATGGGAAGGCCACATGTGGCTTTGCCTCTCCCTCCTTCCATTGGGAACAATGACATTAATATTTAAATTTATTCTCAATGACATTAATATTTAAATTACTATAATGGACACAAATCTTTTAAAAAGTAAATACAAAATTTGGTACATGAATTAAAAATGCCACAGATAAATTCATTAATCTCTGCAATGTCTCCATGCAACAAGACTTTTTATCAGAGAATTCACAATAAATTCCAGCTGTTTTCCAGCATAAATAACATCCCTACATACTCAGGGGAAGGTTTCAGTGAGGAATATTGGGGGGGGGGATTTATCTTTTGTCTGAGATAAGTCAGAAACTATGAAATAAAAAATATCAGGAGCACCTTCTGGGTGTGTTCAGTGCCAGTGCAGGACTGACCCCACCTGTGCCAGGGTTTGCCCCTTTTGGGTTGCAGGGACAGGCACCAGGGACCCTGAGGCTCATCCGGAGCTCCAGCGAGGGCAGATCCCGGGAAAATCCCTGCCCAGGCAGGGAGAGCAGAGGCCACACAGAGAGCAGGACACAGACAATGTGTTTCCCCTCTTGGGCCCTCCCAAACACTCACCTGGCAAGGAAGGTGCTCTGTGAGACAATACTGTGGAATTTAACACGAGAATTCCCTCACTTGTCCTCACCTTCTTTGAAACAGTCCCTGAGTCGTCACCCCCTTGTTGTGCAAATATTTAATGCCTTCTTCAAACATTGAGCAACTTCAGACACTTCAGAAGTTGTTGCTCTGTTGCAATCGCTGTTTAACAGTGACAAACACTGAATCTTTACAAAATCCCTGCCAAAAAAGCCCGTATTTCAAGGGGATTTTTGTTGCTGTCAGGGAAGTAAATATTGGCTCAACCCAATCAGAATGGTGTGTGGGGAGAGGGGTTGGCTGAGCATCCTGCAGGGTCTGCCAGGAGGAATTCATAGAATCAGAGAATGGAGTGGGCTGGAAAAGACCTCCGAGATCATCAAGTCCAACCCTTGATCCAACCCCACTGTGATCACCAGCCCAGGGCACTCAGTG
>JAWWEV010000547.1:0-10270 GCA_035583235.1 Hafferia zeledoni | reverse complement strand
CCCTGGAGCAGGATTCACTCTCCTCCCCTTGACTCTGTACAGTAACAAATGCCATCTCCCTGCTCATGACAAGCTGGATCTTGCGCCCGGGTCATCAATGGTGATGACAAAGCCTCGTTCAGTGCAGTGTGAGGGGCAGTTTTACCAACACTGTTTTGGCATTGAATGGACTCTGATGAGAGGCCACAGCTGGGCCCAGTGACTTGTAGAGATAGACTTGGGCAGCAGGAACCCCCAAGCCAATGCACTCAGCCTTGGCAAGCAGCCGGAGCCTGTCGTGGAGGCAGCTGGCATTGGCTCCTCCAGCCATGGGGGAAACTTCGGGCAGCTGCTCACAGAAGCCGCCCCTGGACGCCCCCTGCTACCACAACCTTCCCATGGGAACCCAGTACAAGGGAAAATTAAGGAATGTTCCATGTCCCATTCCTTAATTTTGGGAAAACTGGGAATAATATGCTTACAGACCCCAGCTGAAAAAAATTGGGAATGCTGTGTGTCCCATTCCTTAATTTTGGAAGAATAGGGAATCCTGTGCCCCTAGACCCAAAATGAGAAATTTGGGAATGCTCCATATCCTTAATTTTTGGAAAATTGTGAGATTCCTGTGCCCTCCAGACCAACTTTGGGAATGCTCCATCTCCCATTCTATACTTTTTAGAAAAGTGGGATAATCCTCTGTCCCAAAACCCATATTGGGAATGCTCCCTTTTAGAAAACTGAGAGATTCCTGTGCTCTGGCAGACCTAAGCTGGGGAGTGTTTGAAAAGTTCCCTGTTTGAAAAGTTTCCCTTTGGGAAAACTGGGAGAATCCTGTGCCTTCAGATGCAAATTGTGGGGGAGGTTGGAATTCCCAATTCTTTAGATCCAGCCAGGATCTCACTGGATTTCCGCCCTGCCAACACTCCTCGGGTGAGTTTTCCATTGGCCATCATTCCCAATTCTTTTTCCCAGGGCTTTCTACTCCCAGAGATGTGTCTGGAATTACTTCAAAACCGGGTGTTTTCCATGTTCCTTAAGATTTCTGAGGAGAGTCTGCTCTATCATCTTGGGCTGAAACTCCCAGAATCTTCCCACTTTCCCATGTTTTAAAATTGCAGGGTGCTATTAAACAGCAGCTCTTTCAGGATCTGCAGATCGCATGGATTTGGGCACATTCTTATTTTTTAGGTCTCCAGCCTCATCCTCGCCTGGAGTGGGCACGAGGTCCTCAATCTTCCCAGTCTTGGAGCCTTTTCTGTTGGAGCAATTCCTGTTGGAGCCTGAGGCATAAAAGTCCTTAAACCCCTCAGCCTCCTCCATATCCAGGGTATCAAGGTCTCCCAAATCCTTGCCACCTCTTCTGGTGAGTTCTAGAGATGGACTTGGGTGAGAGGAACCCAGACCAATGCACTCAGAACTTGGTTTTCTCCACAAACCAGGACTTCTCACTCCCAAAGCTTGGCCAGATGGAGGAGGAGTCTGTGAGGAAGAGGAAGATGCCCCAGGACCCCCAGGCAGGTGAGGAGGAAGTCAGTGCCCCTTTGCCCTTCTCTTGTGCTGCATCTTCCAGCCGAGCATCACTCCCGGCTGCAGGACAACCCCGCTGCCGACGCCGTCCTGCCAGGGATGGGTTTGGGGGGGGATCTTCCTCTCCTTCCCTTTCCTCCTTCCTTTTTTTTTCCTTCTCCTTGTTCCTCCCTCTCCTTGTTCTTTCTGCCTTTTTTCTTCCTCTCTTTCTTCCTTTTTGCTTTTTCTTTCTGTTCCTTTCTCTTCTTCCTCTTCATTGTTCCTTTTCCTCCTTTCTCATTCCTTGGTTACTTCTTTCCCTTTGTTTCTTCTTCATCCTTCCTCCCTTTCTTCCTTGTCCTATTTCCTTCATTGTGTTCTTGTTCTCCCCATTCCTTCCTCTCCCTCATTTGTTTTTCTTATTCCTACTCTTTCTTCCTTCTCAAACTTCCTTCTCCAACTATCTCCTTCCTTGTCCTCCTTCCTTTTGCTTCTTCCTTTCTTTCTTTCCTTGTTCTTTTTACTTTTTCTTCCTTCTTCCCTCCCTCCCTCCCTTCCTCCCTCCCTCCCTCCCTTCCTCCCTCCCTCCCTCCCTTCCTCCCTTCTGGGGTTTGGCTGCTGCTCCTTCAGCAGAGTTTGCTCATTAGCAGGGGATTGAGAAGGCTTGATTAGAGAGGGAATGGAGGTGTTCTGCTCATTTCCTGCTAGGGTTTGGCTGCTGCTCCTCCAACTGTAATCAGGTGACTCAGAGGCAGAGCTTGCACGTTAGCAGGGGGCTGAGAAGGCTTGATAAGGGAGGGAAGGAAGGTGCTCTGGTTTGTTGGGGGTTTTTTTGGTTGGTTTTATTTTTTTTAATTTCCTCCACAACTCAAGGCATCATGGGTTCCAAAAAAATGAAAACCATTGCTGCTGTTACCCGTAGAGATGTGTCAACACAGACAGAATCCTCTAAAAAGGATGCAGCCACTCAGGCCTCTGGCTGCACAGACTTTTTGAGTCTGGAAGTGCTACCGGAGGACAGTGTGAGAAGCACCTGCAGGCGATGTGAGCAGGTGAACGATTTGTTGTGTCTGGTGGCAGAGATAAAGAGGTGGAAAGGCTCAGAGCCATAAGGGAGAGTGAAAGGGAAATTGACTGGTGGAGTCACACCCTTTGGACCCCTAAGGAAGCCCAGCCCCTCCTGCCATCAGGCAGATAGAACAGATCATGTGGATGGGGAGGAATGGAAAGAGGTGCCGTAGAGACAAAAAAAACCCCCTCTTGACCCCTTTCACCTTCCGGGGTGCCCTTAAAAAACAGGTTTATGGCCCTTGACTCATTAAGTCTGATGGAGGACAGTCAGGAGGAAGATCTGTCTACAAGGTCTTCTGGTTACCCCCAGTCTACCAGACAGATTACAACTACAGATAGCAGGAAAAAGAGAAGGGTTGTTGTAATCGGTGACTCCCTTTCAAGGGGAACTGAGGGCCCTGTGTGTTGGCCAGACCCATCCCACAGGGAGGTTTGCTGCCTTCCCGAGGCCAGGGTGAGAGATATTACTAAGAGACTTCCTAAGCTAATTCAGCCCTCAGACTATTACCAGCTGTTGCTTATCCAGGCTGGAAGTGATGACATCAATGAAAGAAGTACCAGAGTAATTAAAAAAGATTTTAAGGTGCTGGCCCAATCACTTCATGGGACAGGAGCACAGGTAGTAATTGCCTCAGTTCCTGTGCTAGCTGGGATGAATGAGGAGATAAATGAGGAGAGGTATAGGAAAGCCCAACTTACCAATGGGTGGCTTAGGGACTGGTGCTACTGTCAAAATGTTATAGGCACTAAGGCAATGAGTGATTTCAGCTAGTGATATCAGCATTTAATTCATTTATTTAAACAATTTCTTAAATGATTTCAGCTCTTAGTTTATTTGTTTAAGCAATATCAGCTCCTTCAGCTCATACCCCAGTGATTTGAGCTCTTTGTGAAGGCAGATGAGCAATACAGCGCTTGCAAATTGGCAGAATGCCGGGCGCCGAGAGTCTTGCTCCCAAAGCATGCACTGGCAGGGAGTGTCGGGGTCGGCTTTTATCCACGCCTTTCTTCCGGGGTCTGCGTAGGCCACACCCGTTGCGCAGACTCAGTTCTGTGTCGGTAGCAGTTTTCAACGAGGTCCGACCGGCTCCCTCCTCCCAGGTGCGTGCGTTGCGTAACAGTTCAGAAGCGGCCGTGGCAATCCCGTGACTGGGGGAGGGTCAGAATGCTCCACGCGGCATAGAGAGGAGGCGTGGTGCGGTCCGGGAACAGCGTGGCAGCGCTTTGGATCAGCTGCAAACGGCGGGGGTTGTTCCGTCTGGAAGCGGAGTGGCGGCGCCCCGGGCGGCCACAGGCAGCGGGGGGGAACCGCGGACGTGACGCCGCGGGCCCGTTCCAGGTAGGGGCTGGTTCGCACCGGGTGCCGGACCGGCCCAGGCGTGCTTCCGCCTCGGCATGGGTGCGGGGTGGCGGGGCATGCCGGCACGAGCCGGCGGCGGGCTTAGCTTTTGGCAGAGAAAAGGTGGGGGGGGCTGGCGCCGTGGTCGCCACCGTGGAATTGCGGGGCTGCCGCCGTGGCCGCCATGGGGGAAGGGCGGATGGCGGCGGCGCCCTGGACAGCATGGCGGGCCCCGGGTGGGCTCCACACGGGAGCCGGTCGGGATACGGGATGCACGGGAGGGCACCGGAGCCCCGCAGGCTGCGCCGGATGGGCGCGGGGGATGGACGGGGCAGGGGGCGGCGGGCCGGGTCCGGGTCTGGGCTTGGCCGCGGGCCTGGCGGGCTGCCCCCTATTGAGGCTCTCCATCCTCCCCCTCCCCTCCAGCGGTGGGCGGAGGGATGCAGCTTGCATTCCTCTGTCCGTGATAAGCACATGGCCCTCTGGCCCCGGGCCCCACGCGGGGGCTTGGTTGGGTTTAGCAAATTCCTAAGTTTTCAAGCAAATCTACCTCTACATTCAAGCAAATAAAATAGTTAAATACTATTGGGTTTGATTTCAGCAAATTAATGGATCCATCTATTACAATTACCCTCTTTTTGTTTTCTACTAATTTTTAATTTGCTGATCAAACCTAGCTATCGTTTCTTGTGCTGCTCGTAAAATTGGGTCTTTTCTTAACAGATGTTCACTAGCATCAATATCTGTTTCTTTCACTTGATTATAATGTTTTTGTAATGTCATTAAGTGAGCTGCTTCTAATCGGGACTTAACTAAATTAATCACTTTGTTTAGAATACAAGGTCCGAAAGTCAATATTAACAGTATTATCACTAGAGGACCCACAATGGTAGATATTAAAATGGTTAGCCAGGGGAACTGGTTAAACCACCATTTTTGTTGTGTTTCTCGTTTTCTCAATTCCTTCTCTTACTTTGGCTAAAGTGTCTCAAACTACTCCAGTATGATCAGCATAAAAGCAGCATTCTTCTCCTAAGGCCGCACATAACCCACCTTGCTGTAGAAATAATAAATCTAGCCCTCTTCTGTTCCGTAGAACTACTTCAGACAGTGACGTCAGGGATTTCTCTAAATATGAAATTGACTTTTCTATTCTCTCTAGATCTTCATCTACTGCGGCTCTAAGAGATGTAAATCCTTGGTTTTGCTGTTAGAGGGAGGCTATACCTGTTCCTGCTCCTATAACCCCTAATCCCAAAAGGGTGGCTATTGTTACGGCCATGATGGGTTCTCATTTGATAATATCATGGTTTTCTTTTACCCAGTAGTCATACATTCTGTTTTCCGGATAGTACAACACTCGGGGAATTACCCTTTCTTGGATACAGTAATCTCTGGATGCATTGAATACCTTAAGAGATAAACATGGGGTTAAACCTGTCTTTGAACAAATCCACCATCCCCCTTCCAGAGGAATGGCCCAATTTCTGTTAACTTTATCTAGTCCCTTCTCATGAATGCTACAAAGCTCTTTTTTTTGGTTTAGGTACTATCCCTATACTGCGTCCTTTCCCTTTCACATATTGCATCGTGATTTTTGCTCATTTTTCTTTCCATTTACAGTGCTCAGGGACTATTCTATTATCCAGGCTGTCTAATCCGATAGCCTCATAAAAAGGGGGTTTAACATCATGACAGAGCCAACAGGCTGAGGTCATATTGGGGTTTGTATAATTTAGGGCCTGATAGGAGGCCTGTATTATTTTTCATACTGGATTTGTTTTATCTTCTGTGATGGTTTTCTCTGATGTCGTAAGAACCTGTTTAGTACGGTTCAGTAGGATTGGTTTAGTTGTTTGATCAGGACTTACTGTAGGTGTCTTTGGCTTGTTAAGTATTTGTTTAGGACCTACTGCCTTTGCAACCACCACGTCTTCCTTTTTTATTGTTATTACTCCTCCTCGATCATTACCAGGTTCCCAGTATCTCACCCCCCAAGTTTTTCTTAATTTCCACCCAAAATCTTCTGGAGAAGTAACATTAAGATATAAGTATTTACAATTACTAAGGGTATCTGTTTTCTGCCTTTCCAAGACCATGTTGAAAGCAGGAGGTTTACAACCAGCTGGCCCCCATCCAACCTTTAGGAATTTATCTTTAGTTGGGGGTTCCCAGGCTGCGGCTATAGTAACACAATCCCAATACACACAAAAATACTCATTAGGAAAATTGCAGTATCCTTTTCCAGGGTTGGAACTTGGGCAGAAGTAATAAGGTTTTTTCTTCATACATTGGTTTGTAGGTATTAGATCACAAAGTGGGGCAGTGAAATTTGGGGATCCTGGTGTAATTACTTGTTGGATAACATAAGAGTCTTTCCCTCTGACTAAGGCCCAATTATAAGGTTGATGAGGACTTTCTCACTCACTAGATTTATCCACACAAAAATTAATCGCCATTTCACCCCACTTATCTTTACCATTGCTAACAGAATCATCGCTATCACCCATGGTCTAAGAGATGATGGTGGAGTTACAAAGTCATTTCGAGCATAACTAATACCACAACGCATTCCTATACCCCAAAACTCCGGTTCATATTTTTCTAAGCAGGGGAAAGACTGTTCTGGACTCAGGAGGCATTCTATGGCGTATTGTGTTCAGTGGCACAGGTCATTTGTTGGATTCCCAACAAGGCTAGCCATCAACAGTCCCCACAGTAGTACACCTCTGCCTCCTCCATCTACTCGGTTGCCTCAAGCAACGGGGTTTCTCATCTTCTCGACAGCAAGTATAATCTTCAGGGGATCCTTGGCCTAGCTTAGCTCGTTTTATTTGGTATGTGCCCCAGTTTTCTTATCTTTCGCCTTCCTTGAGTCACAGCTTATCCTCACCAGTGTTTTCTAGCAATATTTTTCGGAGTTTATGTCTTTTGTAAAAAAAAAAAAAACCACACCAAAAAAACACTCTCCCACTATTCATCAGATTCAAATTTTTATCCTCCCTGTTGTTATCCCTAATTTTAAGGTTTGCACGTTAGCTCTCTTTCCTGATTATAGTACTCCCAGTAAACTCCTCTGGGAGTATACCCGTAATGACAGTGCATCCACCACCTCTCTTGACTCTGCACTTATAACTTACAAACGGATAACAGTTACAATTTGCATTTATACAATGTACAATTATAGGTCAGCTTATTCGTTCTTTTTCTGTAAAGTTAGCTTTAAGTCTCTTGAGTTATTTACCACCTCCCATTGCTGATCATGGATTGGTCCCTTGATTCTGCTGGCATGAGTCCATCCTCGTTCTGCTGTCCAGACTGCAGTGTCTGTAGTAAGTAGAATAAGAAAGGGTCCCTCCCAGCGAGGGGTTAAGGATGCTTCTTTCCAGGTTTTTATCAGCACCTTATCTCCAGGCTGTATCTTATGTATAGATACATCCAAGGGTGGTCTCTGGACCACTAACCCTTTTTTCTCTAACTTTTTCCTTCTTATCAATTCTACTATATATTCTTGCATCAGTTTTACTTACACTTTTGGGTGCTTGACTGGGACCCCAAAGTCATATGGCATTCCATACAACATCTTAAAGGGGGAAATTCCAATATCTGTACGGGGTTGAGTTCTTACATTTAACAGGGCTAAAGGCAAACATTTTACCCAATTCATCTTGGTCTCTATCATTAGTTTGGTCAAATGTTTTTTAATTTCTCCATTAATTCTTTCTACCCTCCCAGAACTTTGAGGATGCCAAGGAGTATGATATTCCCACTTAGTTCCAAAAGGTTCCAGTGTTTCTTTAATGATTTTGGAGGTAAAATGTGGCCCTTTGTCTGAGTCTATCACTGTTATGACTCCATACCGGGGAATAATTTCTTCCAATAATATTTTAACCACTGTCTTGGCAGTTGCCCTGGCCACAGGGAAAGCTTCCACAAAGTGGGTGAGATGATCGACCAAGACCAAAAGATAATGATATTTTCCCACTTTAGGCAGTTCAGTAAAATCTGCTTGTAGCTTTTCAAATGGTCTCTTGCTAATTCCCTGCCACCTTGTATTCTTTCTCTTAATTGTTGTTTATTTACCTTTTGACAGGTTAAACATTCCCCAACGATTTGCTTGGCAATGTTGTAAGTTCCTATACTCACATATTTGGTGTTAAACTGATCGACTAATGCTTGTACTCCCCAATGAGTTTGTCGATGGAATTCCCTCATAATCCTTTGAGTTAACCCTTTGGGGAGGATCTCCCTCCCATCTGGTAGCAGCCACTTGTTATCTTTTTCTATTGCTCCCACCTGTTGCAATTTTTCTTTTTCCCGATTAGTGAAGCTTTTAGTTACTTTGACCCTGCAGTTATCCATTTCTTGTTCTTTTGTCAATAGCAATGCAGCTCGCTTTGCTTCTTCATTGGCTAAATTGTTTCCCCTTATTCTAAGGGACATTCCCTTTTGGTGCCCTCGTACATGTACCACAGCTATTTGATTGGGCTGCCTCAAGGCTTTTAAGGTTTCCTTAATTAGTGTTTCAGGTACTAGGCCTTTTCCCTGGGTATTTATTAATCCTTGCTCTTCCCATATTTTCCCAAATGTGTGCACAATCCCATAGGCATATTTTGAATCAGTAAAAATTGTCCCTGTTTTGTTTTTCAGCAATTGAGGAGCTCTTAAAAGAGCATATAGCTCACAAGTTTGGGCAGACCAGGTCTTATCCAAGGGCCCAGATTCCCTGATCTCAAATGTTTTCCCATCAATTATAGCATATCCCAATTTGCGGTGCCTGTTTACTACTCTAGAGGACCCATCTGTATATAATTTTTCCCCGTCAGGTAATTCTTCTTCCTCTAGGTCTTCCCTAATTTTAGTTTGAGACTCTATTACTTGAATACAATCATGTGACAATCCCTCCGAGGGTTCCCCATATAAAAATTGAGCTGGGTTCTGAAGGCTGGTTACTTCCAGTTCTAATTTAGGAGAATGGATCAAAATACTTTCATATTTTAACAACCTACTATCTGTCAGCCATTTTTCAGCTTTCTGTTGTAATACTCCGCGCATATTATGAGGGGTATATATTTTTAATTCTGCACCAAAAGTTATCTTCCTGGCTTCCTCTACTAGAAGCCAGGCCTGTAGGCCACAATGGCCTGTAGGCAAGTGGGCCACCCCCTACTGACAGGATCTAGTATTTTGGAAAAATACCCCACTGGCTTTTTCTTTCCTGCCCACTCTTGGGTTAAAACTCTATATGCAGTCCCCCCTTCTGTAATCTCTCCCCAGAAGATTATGTTCTGCTTCTGGGACCAATAAAAATGACCCTGCCCCAATCCTGGAGGGGGTCTCTATTTCTACTTCCTTTATTACTGGCACCTTAAAAGGTTCTCCTTTTGCTCCAATTACACATAATTTCTTCTGAGGATGGTGAACACCCCTGGGGCACTCGTTGGACAGTTGATGTTTCTGCCCCAGAGTCTGCTAGAAACTCCACTTCTTGCTGGGGACCCAGTTTCAATTTTATCAAGGGCTCTGATCCTATCAGGGTCCCCAGCACATAGAGTCCCTGACCCCCCTAATCTTCTTTAAAAGCTTGCTCGACTTGCTCCTACAGTTCCTCTTCAGATGCCCCTTCCTTTGGCAGTAAAAACACTCAACATCCTTTAATTCCCTTGGCTCCCTCTGGTTCCTCTTATCTTTTCCATCCACTCGTTGGGGTACCCCACCCCTCTTACAATCACTACTTCCATGTGGTCCTTCTCTAACAGCTGCAACTAAAATTCTTGCTTGTTTCCTTTGACTTTCCTCATCCCGCCTCACATAAACTTTCTCAGCCTCTCGCAAAAGTTCATCTAATCCTTTCTCCTGCCAGTCATCTATCTTTTCTAACTTCCTCCTTATGTCTACCCAGGATTTGGCCACAAACTGTGTCTTTAATAAGGCCTGTCCTACAGGGGTCTCTGGGTCTAAACCAGAGTAGAACTCTAAGCTTTTTCTTAATCTTCCTAACCATTCTGTGGGGCTTTCATCTTTCTTCTGGTGCTCACTAAAAGCGTTGTTAATGTTTTGCCCTCTGGGGACCAATTCTCTAATACTTTGGACAGTAATGTCCCTCAGATCTGCCATGTGTGCCCGGTCTCCTGGGTCTTGATTGTTCCAGTTAGGCCATTGTAAGGGCCATTTAGTATCTGCGGCTAGGCCATGTTGGTGTCTTGAATCCCAGTTTCTCATCCCAGCCCTTCAAATCATTTCTCTTTCTTCTAATGTGAATAATATTCTTAAAATAGACTGTATTTCATCCCACATGTATAAATTGGGACCCAAGAATTGGTCTAGTCTTTCAGACACACCAAGTGGGTCTTCTAACAAATTTCCCATTTCTTT
>JAWWEV010000546.1:0-10276 GCA_035583235.1 Hafferia zeledoni | reverse complement strand
CCAGGATTCTGCTGGGATTCTGCCAGGACTCTGCCAGGATTCTGCCGGGATTCTGCCGGGATTCTGCCAGGATTCTGCCAGGACTCTGCCGGGATTCTGCCAGGATTCTGCTGGGATTCTGCCAGGACTCTGCCAGGATTCTGCCGGGATTCTGCTGGGATTCTGCCAGGACTCTGCCAGGATTCTGCTGGGATTCTGCCGGGATTCTGCCAGGATTCTGCCAGGATTCTGCCAGGATTCTGCTGGGATTCTGCCAGGATTCTGGAATGTTCAGATGGGCTGGTGACACGTTGGGCTGTCACTCCTGTTCTGCCCTGGGGGAAGTTGGACAATCATGGGCTGGTTCGGGTTAGAAGGGACCTTAAAGGTTACACAGTTCCTGCCATGGGCAGGGACCCCTCCCACTGTCCCAGGCTGCTCCAAACCCCGTCCAACCCAGCCTTGGACACTTCCAAAGATGGGGCAGCCACAGCTGCTCTGGGAATTCCATCCCAGCCCCTCCCCATCCTCACAGGCAACAATTCCTTCCCAGTATCCCTGGCCTTGGACACTTCAGAAGTTGTTCCCCTCGTTTCTTCCGTGACTTACAGGAAAAAAAAGCCACAGTGTTGATGCTCTGTTTGGTCTTTGAGAACACGGAGCAGAACCTCTTGTGAGGAACCAGATGAGGTTCTTGTGAGAGGAGGTGACCACATGGCCATGGAGAGGTGGTGGCCATGGCCATGGAGAGGTGGGGTCACCATGGCCATGGAGAGGTGGGGTGACCATGGCCATGGAGAGGTGGTGACCATGGCCATGGAGAGGTGGTGGCCATGGCCATGGAGAGGTGGTGACCATGGCCATGGAGAGGTGGTGACCTGCCAATTGTGCCAAGCAGGAGTGACAGCTCCAGCCCTCCTGAGGAGGAGGAGGAGGAGACGCTGCCGGGTGGTACAAAGTGGGTCACACACTCTCCTGAGCTGGAAGGGCCCCAGGAGGCTCAGGGACACTGTCAATGTGCTGTCACAGCCAACAGCTCGGCGTTGTCACCTCCCTGTGTCTGTCACCAGCCACCAGGAGGGAAGAGCTCCTGTCCTGGATAAACTCAGCCCCGAGACAGGAGGAGGAGCTGTGAGGGAGCCACTTGCTCCCTGGTGCTGTCGAGGTTCCAAGGGGAGCTGAGAACAGCCCCTGCCCTGGCTGGCACCCCTTCCCCCAGCCTGGCACCCCTTCCCCCAGCCTGGCACCATCCCAGCACCTCCAGAAGCATCTCCAACACCCTGAGGTGACTCACACCCACCCGACGTGACAGAGAAGCTCCTGCCTAAAAATAAAGAAACAGCCCTGGAGGAGCCTCTTCCCTGATGGAATTCCAGCCCTTGTGGCTTTAAGGGAGTTTATTGCTGCTCAGGGGGAGGAAGAGGAGAGATGGAGCAGCTGAGAGGAGCTTTGTGAGGCATCTCAGCCCCAGCTGCAGGGACCGAGGGGAACGCAGCAAGTGAGCCCAGACTGGGGGCTGCAGCTGCTTGTGCTGCGGGTGGAGGAGATGCTCAGAGGGCTCAGGGCAGGCTGAGGTCCCTCCCTGCCCTCCCCAGCCCCTCCTGCCCCCTCCCCAGCCCCTCCTGCCCTTCCCCAGCCCCTCCTGCCCCCCCCCAGCCCCTGCTGCCCCTCCCCAGCCCCTCCAGCTCCTCAGCCCCCAGCAGTGGCTGCTTTGCCACTTTGTCATGATTAGTCAGTGTAATTTATTAATGAGTTTAGTATTTATTGATGTTCTGGGGAGGATCCCCCGGCAGCCCTGGCAGGAGCTCTGCCCAGAGCCAGCCTGGAGCAGGTGCCAGATGGGCACAGCACAGCCAGGGCTGTGCAGCCAAATTCACTTTGCTTTGCATTTGGGGATTCAGTCACTTCCTCTCCAGCACAAACCTGGGGTGGATCTGGTAAAACTCAGGCCTGTGGGTCAAACTTTCTGCCTTTGAACTCAACCTCTGACTTCAGTCTAACTTGAGTCTTGCAAAACCTGGGCTTAAGCTTTGAATAAACTCTGTCACTCGTTAGTTTTGGCTGTGTGTGACTTGCAGGTGGCTGTTAGACAAAGAAATGCTTGTGACAGGATGTGTGGCTTTGTCCCTTTGGCTTTCCCCCCCTCTCCTCTGAGCTCTCAACCTGAGACATGTTGGGTTTGGAACTCAGGATCTGCCAGAGCAATCCAGGTTGAAGATGGAATGATTCCCCCAGCTCTGGGGCCCCCAACACCAGAAGGCCGTGGAGCTGCTGGAGCTGCTCCTTCCCTTGGAATTCTGTGAAAATTGCCATTTTCCAGACTCGGGAGTGAGTTGGAGGGAGCTGTGAAAAGGTTCTGGGGCCACCAACACCCCGAGGATGCCGCCATGTGGAGCAGATGGTTTGTGTCTCCTCAGAGCCCCTCCCGAGGCACTGACTCACTCTGGGGAAGTGTTTGGGGCTTTTTTGGGTTTCTTGGAACAAGGGATGTTTCTCTCCATAAATTCAGGCCACTTGAAGGCTTGAAAAGGTGCCAGACAGAGAGCAGCAGGTAGAGCTGGGTGGAGCAGCCTCCTCTGTTTCAGGAGGGGTCAGGGAAACTCCAGGTGCTTTAAATCTTGGACTCATGGAACGGTTTGGGTTGGAAGGGACATGAGGGACCATCCAGTGCCACCCCCTGCCATGGGCAGGGACACCTCCCACCGGCTCAGGCTGCTCCAAGGCCCCTCCAACCTGCCTTGGACACTTCCAGGGATTCAGGGGCAGCCACAGCCTCTCTGGGAATTCCATCCAGCCCCTCCCCACTCCCATAGGGAGGAATTCCTTCCCACCGTCCCCCTGTCCCTTCCCTCTGGCAGCAGGAACCCAATTCCACCTGCTGGCACTGGAAGTTTGCTGCTGGGCTGTGGCTTTGCAGCCTCCCCCGTCCTGCTCCCCCCACAGAAACCTTCAGGCTGGAAATAAAAATTAATGTGCTACATCAGCTGCTAAAGCAGTGGAATAATTTGGATGTGCACAAACATCCGACTCATTACGAGCCCCGTTAGTTCTCCATAAAACTCTGGGGTTGTGGAGCCCAAAAAACATCTGCCTTGTGCCTGAATGCCTGGGTTTATGTGCCAATGTGTGCCCATCCCTGCCCTCCAGGCTGGCTCTGGTGCCACCCCCACAAACCTGGGACACAGCACAGGCTGCAGGGGAGCTGTGACAGGGCAAGATGCACCAAGGGGCAGAAGGAAAAGCATTAATGCAATAAATACCATTCCACATTTGGGTGCAGCAGCTCAAAGCTTGGAATTCCCAGCAGATCCCTGTGGGAGAGTGTTCAATATGGGGAATGAGGCGTTCAGAGGAGAAGGCAATGGCCCAACATCTCCAGTGGGGTGAACTCTCCCCTGCTCCAAACAGCCTTTCCCTTTCCTCGTGGCCTGAGTCGTGTGTGTAAATATAAATTGTTAATATGCTCTGGCTGCTCTGGCTGCCTGGGGGATGAATTCTTTACAGTGAGAACCATCTCCTCCCTGGGTTTAAGTGGTGCAAAGTGGTGCAGAGCAGGTCGTGGCTCGGGAGTTTGACACGAGAAGTGCCTGTAACATCCTGCGACGCTGCAGGAACACGAGGCCTCCCTGGGACACATTTGTACCTTTTGAAAGCCAGCACAGATTCACTGCTCAGATGTTGCTGAGCCTCCCTCAGTAATTTCAGGGCCAGGGAAGCTCCAAGTCGTTCCCTGGTGCAGTGCAGGTGTCTGGGAGCCCACGGTGGGTGGGAACACATCTTTCCTCCTACGGAAGGTTGTGGTCCTGAATCCGAGACCCAAACTGGAGGTTATCCCAGAGAGGGGAGGGAGCTACAACAGCCAAGGCATATTTGGCTGAAACAACCTGTCCTGGGGCTTTCCTGAGGTGTCCAAGGCCAGGTTGGGTGGGGCTTGGAGCAACCTGGTCTAGTGGAAGGTGTCCCTGCCCATGGCACAAGGTGAACTTTAAGGTCCCTTCCAACTCAAACCATTCCATGGTTTTATGATCACAAAATCCAGAACTAAGGACAAATTGGAGTGACACACAGCAGGAATGGGTTTGTTCAGGTAGATTCCCCTCTGCCTTTGCCTTCCCCACACCTCAAGATGATTCCTCCATCTGTTTGCCTGCAGAGACACCAGTGTCTTGTCCTTTACAAGGCTCTGCTTTCACCTGCAGCAACTACATCTCATCCTCTCTCAGATCAATCCCCAAAGCCTGGAGAATTCTCCAGGCACATCATTTGTCAAAGGTCTTTCCACCCAGACACGTTTGTGTTCCCCCAGAGCACACCAAGGGCAGGAGCAAATCAATTGGCTTCTCCTTCTGACAGGACATTTTCTGAGAATGGGCCATCAGTACCATCACCATCCTCTGCTTCCTTCCTCCTTTCCTGCCTCTCTCCCTTTGCATGGCAGGGAAAACAAAGGCGTCCCTTTGGGTGGTGTTTGCAGGGCTTTGTCTCCAGTGCAATCGTGACATTTCCTCACCAAGCAGCACCTCCTGCCTCCCCAAACACATTAAATTTTCAAGATGTCTCAGAGTCAGCCCAGAGCAAAGTAGCTCAGATGGATGTGCCTGGCTGGAGATGCTTCCAGGCCCCTCCAAGAACTCCTTGAGCCCAAACAGGGGGACACAACACATTTATTCTGGGCTCTCTGTGCCAAGGATGTGCCAGGGACCAGGTTGGAAGGGAGAAGAGGCAGATGGAGGTGAAGTGGTGGTGAAATGCAGCCATGTGCTGGTCAGCCAGGGGTGAGAACACTGAATGTGTCATCATGGGATAAAACACCCCTGAAAATTTGCTTGTAAAAGTCCTGATTGAGGAGGTCTGTCTTGGCTTTCTCTTCCCTCTCTCTTTCTCCCAGTTTGCATGTTTGGCTTCTCAGTTTCGTGCCAACTGACGTGGAACCCCCTTTTTGGGACCACCCTTTGGGATCAGAGCACCAGCCAGACCCCCCCAGGGGGTGAGGGGTGACAGTGTGTGTGGATCTCTTAAGGTCTGAGGTGACTGATGATGCATCCTTAAGGACCAGAGAGGCACCTGTAGGATGTGGATGCCTTGTAAGCAGTAGAATCTCTCCCCGTGTGTGAGGTGAACTGCTGACCAATGGTGTGCTGGCATGTTGGATACAGGAGTAGCTAAAAGTGAGGGTGTTCCTCCAAATCAGGTCCTTTGTCTTGGGTGAGCCTTCTGATCCCAGGGCAGCCTGAGCTGGCTCTGCCTCCCCTGACCACTGCAAAGCTGATCTACATTACCCCAGTAAAGGGTGACCCCAATAAGGGCGAGGGGGGTGGGCACTCAGGGCAGGACCACCCAACCCAAGGAGAGCTTTGGGGTGCCAATCCCAGTTCAGGCTCCTGAGCCCGTGCTCTGACTGCCCAAGATAGACAGGGCAGGGGGGAGCAGGCAAAGAGCACCTCTCAGTCTCTCTGAGGCAACATCATGGAACCCTGGAATGGTTTGGGTTGGAAGGACCTCAGAGACCGTTCTGTGTCTCCCCTTCCCCTTCCACCAGACCAGGTTGCTCTAAGCCCTGTCCAGCCTGGCTTTGGACCCTTCCAGGGGTGCTTTATCCACAAACTCCCTGGACAACACGAAGTCTACCTTTGGATGTGATCCCCAAACCTTCACCTAAACCTGCCCCCAACCTCCTTCCCAAGTTGTTCTCAATCATCTTGCATTTAATGACTTTTATTAACAATGCACAACTGCTAATGAGATACTAAAAATGTGTATGGGCCAAAGTCCCCTGGAGAGCCAAAGCTGCTGGAGGGCTTGGGGTGTCCTGGGCTCAGCTCTCCTGCCTGGAATCAGTGTCAGAGGAAGAGCAGAGTGTGGATCTCTTTCATCCCAATCTGAAGCTTTTCCTTCCGTCTCTCCGTGTTTCCCGCAGGCTCTGGAGGTGCTGGGAAGGTCCTGGGCAGCGAAGCGTGGCCTGATCAGGAGCAGGCACAGGAGTCTCTGCCATGTCAACCTCGCTCTGGCTCAGATGTTTAAGGGTAATGAAACACAGAAAAGCTTTCTGAGGCTCTGGGGCTGCTCAGTGGAGTGAGAGGACACTCGATCCGCTCCCTGCACGGCTCACCCCACGGCACCCAGGGCAGATTCCCCAGGGAAGAGGGGATTTTCAGGGAAACTTCTCCATGGAAAGGGCTGCTCAGTGCGGGCACAGTGGGGGAGTGCCCATCCCCAGAGGGATTTCACAGCCCTGGGGGGTGGGTCAGTGGTGGCCTTGGCAGTGCTGAGGAGGGGTTGGACTCCCTGACCTTTCAGGGCTCTTCTAACCCAAACAGTTCTGGGATTCTGTGACATTTTCATCCTCAGGGCACAGGCTCTTTAGGGTGGGAATTGGCTTCTGCTCCTGGTCTGTTTGTGCTCTGCCTCCCTCGAGGGTTCCTCCTTGATCAGCCTTCACACATTGTCCCAACCAATTGTTATTCCCAGTTATGCTGTGGCTGCCCCTGAATCTCTGGAAGTGCCCAAGGCCAGCCTGGACAGGGCTTGGAGCACCCTGGGCTGGTGGGAGGTGCCCCTGCCCAGGGCACAGCATGGAATGGGATGGGCTTTGCAGTCCCTTCCAACTCCCCCCGTGCCAGGACCCAGGGAATGGTGCCCGAAGCCTCGGGGAGCATCCCCTGCTGCTGGAGCAGGTGGGCCCAGCACCAGCTGCTCCTCCTGCCCTGTGGGAACCAGCTCGGTGCCCAGGGCTGCTCTGGGTGAGCTCTTCACCCATCCAGGGGGGAGTGAATCCCACCCAAGGGTCCCCCAGGGGACTGAGGGACAGGTCCTGTCTCTGCAGGCACCTCCCGGGCTCATCCAACAGGAGCAACATGCACTTCTTGTGAAAAACACACTCTTTGCCCTGTTCTAAAGCAGGAAACTTCTGGAACAGAGTGAACTAACTTTGCAGAGGGTGACTGAGGCAGAAACCTCGGCTTGCCCAGAGCTGGACCAGGTCACGATGCTTCAGACCTGAGGGATCAGCACGGAGGGCTTTGCTCAGCACAAAGGTTTGCCAGCCCTTTTCTTCCCTGTTTCCACCTGAGGGAAACAAAAAGAACAAACCAAAATCCATTTCAGGCAGAAAATGCTTTTCCCCAGAAGGGCAGAGCTGGGGGAGTCTCTCACCATCCTCTGAGGACTCTGGGTCTGAGCAGCAAACACTCAGAAACGGTGGCAATGAGGCAGAGAAAAGGCCAGGCTGGGGCTGAGCTGTGTCTGGCCAGGAGGGAACTGCAACCAGGATGGAATTATTGATCCTCCTGGGGTTCCACACAGGCAGAGGCAGTTTGGGATGGAAATGTGGGAAATGAATTAAGTGTAACTTTCTTTTAATAGGAATTTATAGGTCATTTAAGGCTTTATGATCTTTATCCAGAGCCATTGGGTTTGAAAGCCTTTAGGAGGGAAAAGCCCACAGGGGAAGGTCCCAGCAAAGGCCCCAAGGAGCTCTGCTTTGGAGGCAAACCATGGGCTGGGAAATAGGGGTGGAAAAGAGAAGCATAAAGAAGTTTGGGAGGAAGAGGATGCAAAGGGAATTCTGCTCACTTGGGTTCTGAGGGGAAATAAAGGGATAAAGGCCACACAGGTTAAGGAGTGATATAAAAGCAAAGAATTTATGGCAATTTTGGGATATAAAGCTGAGAAATACAATCAGAGGGGAGCAGGAGACACCTGTGTGCCCAGGGAGGGCAAGGAAGAAATTCTGAGAGGAAAATCATCCTGCCAAAGACTCAGCTCCCAAAAAATGCCTTTTTGGGGTCTCTGATGAGAAAGGATGGAGAAATGAGGAAAGAGAGCAGGGAGTGCAGCAAAGAGGTCGATTTTGGTCTCACCCTGTGTTTTCTTCCAGGGAAAATGGAGGTGGATGAATTCCTGCTCCATGTTCCTGGGTATGGACTAAGGGAATGCTGTGCAATGATTTGTTTTGAGGAAAAGGTTCAGCATTGTGTTATTCAGATTATTCTTTGCTTTGAGCACTTTGTGTCCCACACAAGACACCAGAAATGCCCCTCGTATTCCCCTTTGGATGTGGAGGGTTTGCCAGGTGTGGTGCTGGCAGGGAATCCCTCCCTGGAGCTCTGGGTTCCTCAGCTCCTGGCAGAGCAGGGAGGGATGAGCTGAACACCCAGGGCTTTGGATGTGCTGAACGTTCCAGGGCTCTGGATGTGCTGAACACCCCAGGGCTCTGCTGGGAGGGCTGTTTGTGGTCTCTGCTCTGATCAAACAGCTCCACTCCCCTCCTCCTGCTCAGCCTCTCCACTTGCTGAAAGCGCTGGGAACCAGCCCAGTGCACACACAGCAGTGCCGAGGGATTCGTTGTTCTCCCCCCAAGACTGAGCTTCAGGCAAGAAATATTGTTTCTTAATTAATCATTTATCCACTTCATTAGGTGTTGTCAGCAGTGGAATGAGAAGCAGGGCTGCAGGGAGGGGGGGTGGTGGTTGGTTTTCTGGGAGCTGGAGATCACTCCAAGGAGCAGCTGGTTGGGAAACACTAAAACCAGGGAGTTTGGGGGAGCCAAAGGTGGGCTGGGGGTCAGGGCTCTAAATCTGGTTTGTCACCTGCTGCTGCCTCAGGACCTGGAGCTGCTGGAGAGCTCCTGCCACCCCCAGGGCTGATCCCTGCACTGCCAGGGCCATGGGCAGGGGGGGCTGGGGTGGCACCCTGCCCAGAGGAGTCCCAGGTGGGCATGGGGGCCGTGCCAGCCCTTTCCTGGCTGTGAATCCCCTGCCAGGGCAGCTCCAGCCCCTTCACCTCCACACCAACTGTTTGTGTGCTCACCTCTCACCTTGTCTCTGAGAGATGAATAAATATCCTTTCTCATCATTAATTCACCCCTTTTTTATTTGCTGCTGCTGTCACTCTGTCAATCCCTTCTGGGGAAGAGACATGAAATGCATTTATCTAAAGAAAAAAGCCAAGATGACCCAAAGGACAAGCTCTGGAAAAGAAAAAACAGGGAGAAATGAAAGAAAATGAACCTGTAATGCTGAGAGGCCACTTAGGAGGTTGGAAGGGACCTTGAAAATCATCTCAGTCCACCCCCTGCCATGGGCAGGGACACCTTCCACCAGCCCAGGTTGCTCCAGCCTGGCCTTGGACACTGCCAGGGATGGGCACCCTGTGCCAGGGCAGCACCACCTCCCTGAAGCCAAAGCACAAGTCACATCTGTCCCAGTTCTGGGGGGCAAAGCTGATTTCTGTGTTACAACAGCACCATTTCTCTGCTGCCCCTGAGTCAAGAAGGGCCTGCCCTGACTGTGAGGAGGGTGGAGAGAGAAAGTGCTGCAGCCTGAGGTCTGGAATGAGGTTTAATTAAGGTTCCTGCTTTGTTAGGGCAGCCTGGAGTTTGTTTAGCTTGTCCTGCTATCTGGGAAATCATTATTAGGCCAATAATTTCTGATGAACATGTTCTAGGAAATGGTGTCAATTCCAACTGTGCAGGACTTTGTTCTTTCAGTCTATTACCTGGAAATGAGTTATTCAGGAACAAGGAGTTCAATTGATAAAAGGCAAAAAATCAATAGGTGAGATTGTTGAGATTAATTCTGAGTCCATGATGGATTCCCCCCCACTGAGGTTTCCAAAAGCTTTTGTAGACTCTGCATTGGGCCTGAATTTCACTTTCTTGGAGCCAAATTTGTGGCTGAACTCGAGTGAAACTTTTGTAAATCCTTATTTTTGCAGTAAGTTTGTTAATAAGTCCAAACTGCAGCTCTTTGGGATAAATGAGGAGCTTTATAAAAAAATCCTGGACCTTCCTTAGTGAAAATTGCAGAGAATTTTCCAGCTGCAGCACATCAAGGAGAGAAACGGGACTCTGGTTTGGTGGGTGTGGTGTGGTGTGTGGCAGAGTCAGGAGGTGTTGGCAGGGGCTGCCCCAAGGAGGCTCCTCCCAACAGAGACATCCCAGCAAAGCAGAGGCTGCCCCCAGTTTCTAACTGGGCATGAGGAGCTGGAATGTTCTGCCAAGGGGGCTCTGCTCCAGGGCACAGGGGCAGGAGGAGAGGGCACAGCCTCAGGCTGGGCAGGGGGGCAGTGGGGAAATTCCTCCTGGGAAGGGGTGGTTAAACATTGGAACTGCCCAGGGAGGTTTGGAGTGCCCACCCTGGAGGTGCCCAAGGCAGGACTGGCCATGGCACTCAGTGCCCTGGGCTGGGGACAAGGTGGGCATCGGGCACAGGGTGGGCTCCATGGGCTGGGAGGGCTTTGCCAAGGTGGCCAGTGGGCACAGGGTGGGCTGCAGGGGCTGGCAGGGCTTTGCCAAGGT
>JAWWEV010000544.1:0-10290 GCA_035583235.1 Hafferia zeledoni | reverse complement strand
CAATCAAGAAAAGGGGAGTGAAATAATAATAATAATAATAATAATAATAATAATAATAATAATAATAATAATAATAAAAAAAATAACCAACCAACCAACCTACTTGCAGGTTAATAAGATTTCAGATGGTAGAAAAAAGCAATAGCTCAGAGCTGCTGTGTGAGAGGCTCTGAACCTATTCATTTCTGTTGTCTCTCTTTGTATTTTAATGTATCACAGTTGAATAAGCCTTAGCAAAATTTACAACCCTTTTGGTCTATTGGGTTTGCTGAGTCTTTAATGTCCCAAGTGGTCCTATGATCTGTTAATTACCTCATTGCATGTAAAGCTCTATAGGGCTGTTTCTCTACAAAAATTTTTTGTCAGGATCAAATTAGATCTGGAGACCCCTTTTTGTGTGATGTTGAGTGTCCTCAGCTCCATGCAGGGAGTGTAAGATCCTCTGGTCATGGCAGGATGCATTAAACCTTTTGCAGGATGAGACAGTGTGTGAAGTAAATGATCAAAGTGGCCCATTAGATGCTCTCATTGTTAACCACCCAGAAAGTTGCAGCAGAATGGTTTACATTTTTCATTTTGCATTCCAAGAATCAGGCTTAATTTTGTCATTCCCTGTCTTTGTAAGGACAGTTCTGGTGCTTGGCATTGGAGGGCTGAATAGCAGGGAACAGCTGAACATTCTTCACCCCAAACTATTGCCCATGACCTTCTAAAATGGCAAAACAGGACCAGGACTCCAACCTCCTGACACCCTGCTTCTCATTGGAGTCTCTCCACTGGTGCCATGACCACATCTTTTCTTCTCTGCATCAGCTCCTTCCCGCAGCACATCCCTCCTGGTGCCATCACCATAGAAATGGGCTTTCACCAGATGGGAGGTAAATTATACCAGCAATAGAAATGGGTAGGATTTTTCATTACTTTCCTTGAGGGAAACAACCACTGCAGTGGCATTCATAATAACAATAATTGTACAAAGTTAAATACTGGATTCAGTGCTCATACATACAAAGAAGGACTATTCAATTCCTGAAAAAGAGGCCAGTATCAATTCTTTTAGTAGCAAATCTGGAATTAGAGTTGATATGAGTTTTATGGCTGAAACTGCAGGTGGTTCCTTTTTTTGACTTCTGAAATATATGGGAAGAATATTGTGATCAAAAAAAAGTGGGTACTAATATGCCCTTCACAAATGTGGTGGAAGACCATTTAACAGGATTTTAGGAGACACTGAGAGACTTGACTTCTATAATCATTTATAAGCTTCTCAGAAGGAAAAAAACTGTTAAGTAAAATAAAATTAAGTCTTAATTAGCCAATCTCATAAGTTTAACAAGCCCAGCATGGACAAGGGAAGAAGAATATGTATGATATTCAGAAGCAAGAGTAAACTGGACAGGGCAAAGAAAGGGATTAGGAATAATTCACAGTGTATAACATCACAGTTGAGAAGTTATATGGAGACATGTTTCATGGTGACAGAAAGGTCAGAGGAAAAGATGTATGACTGCTGCAGAACTGGAGTGTATAACAATAGTAAACTATACATAGATGGAGAACAGACTAATTGGTTCTTTAGTACAAACACAAAATGAGGACTGTGTTGCAAATGAGACACTGATAATGGCAAGAAATGCAACATTAAAAGAATGGGAGGGAAAACCAAAACAAGGTGGTGTTACCTTTGAAAAAATGTGTTGAAAAAATGTGGCAATGAGAGTCTTGTCAAAGCTGGATTGAAAGAAGAAACTACAAGTATGGTCATGCCTGTAGCAGTATGCAAAAGAAAAGATAAAAGGTAGAAAGATGTAATCCCAACTCTGCAGATGTGCTCCAGGGTGTATTAGTGCTATTACAGGAGGATGTGCAAAGTTAGCCAGAGGTAGGTATGAAGCACAATGTGACAAATGAGGCAGGACTGAGCACTGGACACTCTGCCTGTATGAGCTGCACGTTACACTGTGAGCCTGACAAAATGATAGGGAAATAAGAAGATAAGAATAATGGAATTTCTTATTCATTGCTGCTCTTAAAATATTTCCTAAAGGCTCATAAAAAAGATGAGAAGTGTAAAAATTGTACTATTTAAATGATAGAATGGTTTGGATTGGGAGCAACCTTAAGGATCATTCAGTTCCAACCCCTCTACCAGGGACACATTCCACTGGACCAGATTGTTCCAAGCCCCATCTAACCTGACCTTGAACACTTCCAGTTCTTTTCCACTTGTTTTCACACATCTTGGCTCTCACAAAAGAGGTATCACACCACAAAACGGAGAAACTGGATCTCCCAAGCCATCCTGAGAGCTGTACTGATGTGTCCAAAACTTGGAGGAAAGCCTTTTGACAGGATTTCTTGGTTCACTTTGCCCTGTGCTTTTGTCCCAATAACAGTAAGGGACTGATGATGATGACTATCTCCTCAGGTTTATGCCATGGTAGTGCCACAGACTGGAAACAGGGAAAGCCAGGAACAGCATCACTGGAGGACCTTGCCCTCCCACACTGCATATTTATCACCATTCCCTCTGCTCCCAGCCTGGCGATGAGGCTCTGCTTCAGCATTTGGAAATGCCATGCTCAGCACTCCATATTTTACTGGCTGGTACAATTTACTACAGCCTTGTCCTCAAAGCCACATTTAGGAGCCTATGCAAGGTGCACAAATGTCTGATTTGTAAACAAAAGCACCATGACTGTGTAGCATTTGTTTGGATTATAAATATCAGCTGAGTGCTTTGAGAGTCAAGGCTTCCCACTGCATCCCTTTCTGAAAAGGACTCTATTAAATTATAGATGTGCTTGTACAAAAGTGGCAGCTTTTCCTGCAAGCTGGGGTAATAAATAGGTATGTGCTACAGCTGCCTCACTCCCTTTAAAGAGTGTCACCTTGTCGTGTAGAATAACTGAAAGCCAAAGCCAGGACCATAGTGGTGATCTTGGGCTTTATTCCTCTGGGGATGGTGTTTCCCTGTGGACTTTCTGTTCAGCTTTGGGTGCACAACATTTGCAATTGTGGTCCTGGGGTTGTGATTAAGGGATAAGATTGTAAATCATTCTCTCCTCTCCTATTCATTTCATAGTCTCAAGGTCTGCCAGTGGAGGTTCAGGTTGGACATCAGGAAGAATTTCTTCATGGAAATGGTTGCCAGGCATTGTCAGGGGCTGCCCAGGGAGGTGGTGGAGTCCCCATCCCTGGAGGTGTTCAGTGAATGACTGGATGTGGCACTCAGTGCTCTGGTTTGGTTGACAAGGTGGTGATGGGTCACAGGTTGGACTTGGTGATCTTGGAGGTCTTTTCCAATCTAAATAATTCTGTGATTCTGTGGCTGGTGTCATTCACAGCTACATGCAGGCCCTTTAGCTTTGCCAGACCTCCTTCACTCTTGTCTCTGAGGTGGTCAGGGGTCCTCCCACCGCCCACCCACTGTGCTGCAGGTCCAGGAGCTGATGCAAATACTGATAATTGTTATTGCCATGGTTATTGCTTACTCTTTCTGTCTTCCTGAGGTTTCCATAACCACACAGGATGGAGGCACTTGATCCCCTTCAAAAAACCTCTGTATTTGACTCACACTCTTTGAAGGATTAAAGACAAGTTATAGAGCACTTCCTTGTCCCTCCTCCTCGATCAAGTGCAGTGTCCCAGCCCTGTATGTGAACCCCATGACAAATGACTTTTTAGGGAGGCAATTCCACCACCTCTCCAAGTGCTGCAATACAACCTCCACAGGCAAGGTCACATCCAGCCTCAAAGGGATAGGCAAAGCAGGGCAGAAAGCTTCTGCTCTTTTGATTCTCCCTGGCACCCCAGTCAGAGCCCAAGCCATGTCCTGTCCACCTCGCTCCATCAATGGGCTGCACTGGGGATGCCACTGAGCCTGAGACACTTATACAGGGGGTATCTGGAGCCTCCCTTGGTTCAGAGGAGCACAAATGCTTTTTAATATTCTGTATCTCATTATGAGTAACAGCTGAGGGACATTAGGGCTGATACAGTTTCTCCATAGCAGAACGAGCTGGAACAAAGGCAACAACAAAAAAAATCTTTCTCTTATTTCTAACCCCCCACTGGGAGTGGGTGGAAGTGCTAAACTTTCTGATACTTGGAAAAAGGGAAATGGTGATATGAAAAAGAGAGTGTCAAAGAAACATCCTCCATCTCCAGCTCCTCCTCCGACTTTGTACTCCCCTCCACCGCCTCCTCCCCACACACGTGCTCTTGAGCACAATCTTTGAGAACTTTCAGACTTAGAAAATGAGTTGTGCTTCAAAAGGGAGTAGTGGGAGGTTTTCCCACAAAATTATGGTACCATGTACAGAGGCTGGGACTGCACATCCTGGTTTGCCATGGTAGCAGGGTTTGGGAAGAGGGGGCTCTGCAGTTTGGGAATTCTCTGGGGAACATAAACTGGTGAAGCTCAGTTTGAGACTCCCATGGCTGTGGCAAAGAGCCTGAGGTCAGAGGAAATGTGCCAGGCCTCATCAGTGATCCTTTAAGTGCACTTTCCCTCTGGAATCGCAGAGATTTAACCTTAAAATTTAATGTAATTACTATGGGATAAAAGTGTTTATTCTGGTACCATGTGTTGGTATTTAAAAAAAAAAATGTATGTGCTGAGAATAGAGAATAAAATACTTTAATGAATAGGAGGAATAATCTCCCTTTGTTCTAAACTCCCTAAGTTAAATAATTTCCTTTCAGTTTGCTTTGTTCCCAAGTAGGAGAACTGCTGAAAATGGACAAGACTATTAAAGAGAGTTATAACTGGCATAAACAGACCTTCAAGGGGAAAAATGATGGGACTGTGTTAGAAAAACAGATCTTAGTGCAGCCCAGTTTCAGTTTATATTGCAATTTTCCAAACCTGCAGGTGATTTCAGGAATACAGAGAAGGGAAAAAATCAATGGTGTGAATTATTAAAAACTAGAGGGCCAGATCTTCCATTAGTATGAATTTGCTTGGTCCTTATCATTGCTAGGATATATAGAGAACTATGAGGGACTATTGCAGCAAGACTATTTTGAAGAACAAGCCAAGAATGAGACCAAAACACTGTCTCATTATAATTTGGGATGAGCACAGTATTTGTTATTGGAGAAGCTGGGAGTAAATTATCCTGACTTTTACAACAAGCTGAAAATTTTCTTCAGCCAGTCTGCTCTGTCATATATAATGTGTGTGGTAAATGCTTTACCAAAAATATTTGAAAAATGTTTTAGAAAACTAAAAATACATCCTTTGTACTATTTACCTGTAAACCCTAAAGGAAAGTTTCTCAGTGTCAGACAGAAATCAAAGAGCATTTGAAACATCTGAAATGACTTAAAAATAGTCATTCTATACCTGAAGATTACCTGAGAAGAAATCTGGGGGTGTTAAGTCAATGGGAGACTTTCTGCTGATCTCAACACATCCCAGAACTGCCCTAAGGTGGCTTTCCCACTGTGGGGACCTGGCACAGTGGTAAGTGAACAGTAGCTCCTCAGGAAGCTGAGACTCTCCATTTCCCACAGGTATGGAGATACAGAGAAGCTCATTCCAAAGGGTTCAGTTCCTCTATGACATCAGGCCTAATTGTAGCTGTTCAGGTCTCCTGAAATTCTGGCCACCCCCTTCAGAACTGAGGACAGCTGTGGGATAAGTGCCTGGAATTATAGTGGGGTCTCCTAGAGAAAATTCCCCATTTCCCTGGTGAAGGGCTGAGTCTTCCCCACTTGAGTCATCATTCCAGCAAAACTATCCCAAACATTTGTTCAGCTTGAAGAACAAAGTGACCTCATTGTGGCCTTCCAGTACCTGAGGGGAGCCTGCAGGAAAGATGGAGAGAGACTATTTACGAGGGCCTGGAGTGACAGGACAAGGTAGAATGGCTTCAAACTGAGAGTAGATTTGAATATTAGGAAGAAATTCTTCCCTGTGAGGGTGATGAGGCCCTGGCACAGGTTGCCCAGAGAAGTTGTGGCTGCCCCATCCCGGGAAGTGCCCAAGGCCAGGTTGGACAGGGCTTGGAGCAGCCTGGTCTAGTGGGAGTTGTCCCTGCCCATGGGAGGGAGTTGAAACAAGATGATCTTTAAGGTCTCTTCCAACCCAAACCATACCACGATTCTACAACTCTATGAAATGGTGACATTTGCAGAAGTGGGAGGGCACTCCTGCCCCCCAGCCACAGAGACTCAGAGGGGTTGGATTGGTCCCTGTTTCCCATAAAGCTCTCAGTGGGCTTTGCCTTCAAACAAGGAAAGGAAACTCCCCAGGAGCTGCCAGGCTGAATTCAAATTAGGAAGCAGCACTGAGCCAGCTGCTGGAGTGTGTAAGGACCATCACTGAAAATCCCTGGGCACCAACACTCCTCTCATGCCTCAGCAGTCACCACCCACCCATGTGCCATCAGAGCAGTTTGGAGGTGGGATTAGTTTGGGATATGTTTATAGCCTTGACACACTGTGTATCCAGGAGGATCAGACAGTCACATCCTCTTATTTCTCCACAAAGCCATTTGTCAGCAGGTGCTCACAGTTGTTCTGGGTTATAGAGTATCTGGTCCTTTTTATAGTACACACTCATTACATTGATAATTAATCTGATAATGCCTGTATGTCTGCTGTTATCTCTGAGGAGCACACAGCCCGAGCAGGGAGCCATTACCACACCTCTTTGTCTTACAGCAACAACAAAAGCTTCCCTACACCTCCCTCACCTCCTTCAGCCAGACTTCACCATCAACGTGAAATTATACACAGGTAAGAGAGGTAAAAATGTGATGTTTTTTCAATTCTAGAGCCAAGCCTTATTCTTGTGGCTGGTGGTGGCATTCCCAGTCCAAGTGAATTGGATCCCAGGCTGAAAGAAAAGCGACAGATCCCTCTCCTTAAGCTTCTTTCTGTGAGCAGCCCTTACCACTCTCAGAGCTAAAGTGATGCTTCTGGCAGCCTGGACAGGGGACACATGGGTTGGAATGGAAATGCAAATGGCCTCAAGGTGTAGGCTTGTGGATTTATTTCATGTTTCACAAATATTAAAAAATTAAGTCAAATTTAAGAAAATCCAGTCCCAGGTAAGATCATTCAGCAGGTTACTCCTGATCTGCTCCAGGGAAAAGATGGCATCCCTGTGCCTGGCTTTAGGGAAACCCCTGATCAGGACATCCAGCCCACTCCAGAGCAGTTAACCCTGTGGGATTTGGATGACCCATAGATTTTGTGTTTTCTCATTCCATGTGTCCGAAGGAATTGGTGGCCAGGAGGCCACCTGGTTGGGACTGACAGGTGCCCTTTGTCTTGTGTTCTTTGGGCTGTTATAAAGTCCTGGTATAGGGAAAGGAGGAGAACAGGGGAAATGGGGAAAGGGCAGCACAGAAGTGATTTCTGTCAAAGCAAATGAAACCATGCTGTAGCTAGGGAGGAAAATAAATTGGAAAAATAAAAAAGGAAGGAATAAAGAAAGAAAAGAAAACAGAAGGAGCATTTAATCTCAATTACAATGTTCTTCTTTCCAGTGGAAGCTGAATTGAGTGGTCTTCAATCAGCCTGCAGAAACAGAATTGAAAATGAAATTTTCTATCGCCCATTGGCACCCTGAGGATCCCATTGCTGTGGTTGGAGTGGGCTCAACCAGGGACTCTGCTGGCCTCCAGCTTCTGCTTCTGCTCCCACCCTGCCTTTCCAAAGGGTTTTACAGCCCCTGGGAGGAAGAAAAAAGAATCCCTCTGGCATCACAAGCCTCTATCTTTCCTTTTAACCTCAAGATGTGTTTCTTCATCAATCAAGAGTGACTGTGGCATCAGGCTGTTTTCCTAAATGGCTGTGATGAGGTTTATTTCTCTCAGCAGGCAGCTCCCTGACAAAAGCTGCATAGTAGGTAATCAGGGATCCCAGGACAGCAGCCTCACCACACCAAGTAACTTTCTCTCATCTTTCTTGCCCAATTACATGCTGTAAAATGCTCTCCCTGAAAGTAATTAGGTTGTCTTGTTTAGTCCCTGCACAAGTGATTACAGAGAGATTCAAACTTCTGTGACTGGTGAAATTACCCACAGCAGATCCAGATAAAAGCAGCCTCACTACAGTCTTGGTGCGTTTCAGGGGTCTATTTGTACTGTTTGATTTTAAATACACACCAAAGCTTCAGCTCATGTCACTTCAAAGCACTGCACTGTCCACACTGCAGGACACCTCTCTGCCTCAGCAGCTCCCAATAAGCAGAAGAGGACAAATGCCATTTGGTAAAAACAAAACAAAACAAATCAAAACCCACCAGAAATTAGTACACCACCACTTAAATATCTGTAATCCCATGGGAGCCAGCAATTCTGACTCAGAGCCACCCAGACAAATGCTCTTGGATCACAAGCATTCCTCATTTAAAAATGGCACAAATCAACATTTTTTGACCCCATCTCAGGACTTAAGAACTTGTATCAGGTTAAGGAGAGAGTGGTCTGAGACTGCCTTTTCTAAAGGCGCTGCCCAGGCAAAGGAGAGAATGGTCTGAGTTCCAAACTGAGATTAAATATCCAAACACATCACACCTGAGGTTCCCACCACACAACCAGGTTGCCCAGTTTAAGTTCTCAGACTTCACAGTTGAGCCTTGAGGACACAGAAAGTAGAGCCCAAACAGCACCAAAATAAAGGCAAGTGCTGGGGTGGGACACAATTTCTTATCTGGTTTATAACTACTAGATTTCTTCCTGACTGGGGACTGCCTGATCCTCCCTCTTCCTGGGGAGCTCTGGGCTGACAGCAGCTGCTCCCAGACTTCCCCTCAGTACAGGGCTGTGCCAGCCTTGCTCTGTAATCACTGCTCAGGTTGTATTGACCAATGTATAGAGCGTGAGATTAAAGCTCTAAATACCATCCTGGTTGTTCTCCAGTCACATCTCTTTCTATCCCATAAACTTTCCCCTCACCACTGCTCTCCTGCATCTCTCTGTTTTACATCAATTTTAAAGGGTCCCCCGGGTACAGCTTTATTACCTGTGGCAGAATGGAGGCAGATTTAAATACGCTCAGTCGAAGCTGTCGCTTGGATTCTCAGAACAGCCTTTCTGCCCCCATGTTGCTGTGGAGTTTGTTTACAGAGCTCTCCCTGAGGACCTGGTTGCAGTGGGATTTGAGATGGAATTAGATAACACAAGACTCTGCTGTCTGAGCATTTTATAGAGCCTTTTTTCACAGGTGTGCACACTTTGAAGGGAGAGGGGAAACTATTAAATCAGGCAGACCATGCTTGGCTGTTCAATACAGCGCTGCAGTTCAGCCCTGGCTGGTGATGCAGGAGTGACTGTCCAGCCCCACACATTTCCACAGAGGTCCTGGGATGCCTTGGGAAGTGCAGCATTTCCAGACCCCCTTGTACAGGCAGTGAGGCTTTCCCAGTGCTGTGTGCACTGTGCTGTAGCTGGTGGCAACCCATGGTTTGCAAAGACTTTCTCACTTGTCTTGGGCAGAAAGGATGAAATAACCTGAGGAACAAATGGGAAGGCAAAAGATACTGGAAGTGCAGAGGATTTGCTGAGTCAGAAGGTGAAAAGCTGCCCCTCAAATAATTGTTCTGTGCATTTTAATCAGGTGCAATATTAGCCATGCTGTCAGGGTGATGACCAAGGAAAATAGTCCTGAATACACTTTGCTTCCTGAACTGACATTTCCATTCACTGCTTGCCCAGAGACACATCATGACCTCAGGTACATGGAGCTTATTGTTCTGCAGAGTTTGTTCTCTTCTTCCAGTATTTGACCACTACAGTGACTGCCATTTGCTGGAGAAAGGGACTGAAATAAATAAACCCTTGCTGAGACTCCCTGGAAAACCAGAAAAGTGGACACATGGTGCCTTTCACTGCACAACTGCTCTGGGGCATCAAGCAGGGAGTCCTTTGTACAGCTGCAAATCCTCTGGACTTTGAAATGAGCTCACCTCCAACAGAACTTTTCACTGCCCAGTGGCTGGTTCAGGTTGTGGGTTTGTTTTCTCTCAGTCCCGCTGTATTCAGGAATCATTCAACCCTTGGATGAGTTATTTCACTGCTGTGCAGGTACCCACCCACCTCTTCAGTCCCCTTGTTCTGAGGCACTGCCTTTTTGGCAGCGTATTCACAGAGGTCACACAGGGAAACCCGGATTTCATTTAGGACTGTCATGTTTTCCTCTATATAGCAATAAAACATACACAGGTCCCATACAAGGCCCATTTCTTTAATAGCAGTAAATCCCTATTGAATCAGAATTAATTCTGGCAGATGGATTATGGCTGTATGTGCCTTGAAGCGATAATAAGATATA
>JAWWEV010000543.1:0-10294 GCA_035583235.1 Hafferia zeledoni | reverse complement strand
CTGGGCCCAGCACTCGAGGTGTGGCCTCAGCAGTGCCCAGTGCAGGGGAAGGGTCACTGCCCTGGCCCTGCTGCCACCCTGTGCCTGTTCCAGGCCAGGATGTCATTGGCCTTCTTGGCCACCTGGGCACACCTGGCTCATGTTCAGCCAACCCACCCATCCCTGGGAGTGTCCCAGGCCAGGTTGGAGCAGCCTGGCCTGGTGGGAGATGTCCCTGCCCATGGCAGGGGTGGCACTGGGTGGGCTTGGAGGTCCTTCCCACCCCATTCCAGGGGTCTCTGTTCCCAAACTGCACCACTGGACAAGTGTCCTCCCAAGTCCACCATTCCCAAACCACTCCATGGTTGGTGCCTCCTGGAATTTTCAGCCTGAAAGGTGGTTTTTTCTTTTAATTTAATTTTTATTGTGATTTTACTTTCTTTGCCTGTTGTGCAACACGACTTTTTTTTGCCTTAATTATGTATTTACCTCGTTAGCATAATTGTCCTCAATTACATAATTAGGGCTCATACGTGTAATCATTGGAACATGTAATTACACTTAATTACACCATTAAAACGTGCCAGTCATAAATATCATTATCATTTTGATGGACAGACCCAAAGGGAGGGGGAACAAAAACCTCTCCCTGCGAATTTTTATCTCCTGGCTCAGGAAATCCAAAGGGTGGAGAGAACCAAGTCCAGAATGGGCTCTAATTATTTATAAGGACCTATCAGGGCTGTGCCACAATTAATACCTTTACAGTCAAATTACTCAAAATTAAGGGACACAAATCGAGGGGGAAAATTAAGGGGATGAAATTAAGGGGGAAATAAAGGGAAAAAATTAAGGGGAAAAATTAAGGGGAAAAAATAAGGCGGAAATTTAAGAGGAAAAATGAAGGGGGAAAATTAAGGGGAAAAAATTAAAGGGAAATATTAAAGGGAAAAATTATTAAGGGGAAAAATATTAAGGGGAAAAATATTAAGGGGAAAAAATTAAGGGGAAAAAATAAATCAAAGGGAAAAAATTTAAAGGGAAAAAATTAAGGGGGAAAATTAAGGGGAAAAATTAAGGGGAAAAAACTAAGGGGACAAATTAAGGGGAAAAAATAAGGGGACTAATTAAGTGGAAAAAAAATAAGGGGAAAATATAAAGGGAAAAAAAGAGGAAAAATTAAGGAGAAAAATTAAGGGGAAAAAATTAAGGGGAAAAATAAATTAAGGGGGGGAAATAAATTAAGGGGGGGAAAAGGGGAAAAAATTAAGGGGAAAAGTTAAGGGGAAAAATGAAGGGGAAAAATGAAGGGGAAAAAATGAAGGGGAAAAAATGAAGGGGAAAAAATGAAGGGGCCTCCTCTGGACTCTCCAGCATCTCCACATCCTTGTGCTGTTGGAGCCCAAGTGGCACCTTCTGGCTTTTCCTGGAGAACAGCATCATACTCTGTGTGCACACCAATGGGAATGATTCCTTGTTATCCTCTCTGGGCACCTGTGCCAGGGCCTGCCCACCCTCCCAGCCAGCAATTCCTTCCCAACATCCCACCTGAACCTCCTCCCTGCCAATTCTGAGCCACTTCCCCTCGTCCTGTCCCTCCAGAGCTCCTTGGGCATCGCTGGGGCATCTCCACAAACACACACAGAGAAACGTGGAACGTTATAAAAACACCCTCATTATTTTAAATTCATCCACCTTAATTACTGCTGGTGATTAGTGGAGGCTCCTCTGACTCTTCATGCCTTGAAAGACTGAACATCTCCTGCCACTCCACCCATCAGGACCTCCAAAGCCAAACCCCACCTCAAAGCCCTCCTTGGCTTTGATCAGCCTCGAGCGTGACATGAAAGGCTCATTTGAGGCCAAGCAAATGAGTTAATTGATAAGAATCCTTATCAGGAAGCAGAGCAGTTGGTGGGGAGGGGCAGCAGCTCCTTTGCCACCACTCGGGGCAGTAATTGCAGCCTCGTTAGGGAAAATTGAGGCTGATTCCATGTGACATTTCACGGGGAGACTTCAGGAATGTTCACTGAGCACCTGACAAACCTCAACCTGACTCCTGACTGGATTAACCTGCATTCTATGCTGGAAAAAAACCAACTCCTTCAAGTGAAGGCATTTCCACCCTTCTTCAGTGCCACGAAAAATATGGGATTAACTTTTCCACCCTGCTTTGGCTGCTTTTATTTGATGTTTTCTGCCCAAAGTTCACCTGAGGTGCCACCACCTTTGCAGAGCTCACAGCCCTGCCCTGCTCTGTCTGACAAGAGAAATCAACGTTAAATGGGACAAAATAACCCCACCTGACTCCTGACCGAATTAACCCACATATAATGATGGAAAAAAAACTTCCTTCAAGGAAGGCGTTTCCACCCTTTTTCAGTGCCATGAAAAATATGGGATTAAGCTTTTCCACGCTGCTTTTATTTGATGTTTTCTGCCCAAAGTGCACCTGAGGTGCCACCACCTCTGCAGAGCTCACAGCCCTCCCCTGCTCTGTCTGACAAGAGAAATCAGCTTTAAATGTGACAAAAATCTGGGCCAGGAATCGCAGCTGATTCAGAGACCCCTCAAGAAAAAAAGGATTTTCTCCCTTCTCCATAAAATCGTAATGGTCTTTACTAATTTTTAATCAGGACTGGACTAAATTGTTTTGGTTTTTTTTTTTTTTAGCTTGTAGCCAAGTTTCTCAGTGATCTTAACCATGCAGAGCTTTAGACAAAGAGGAATTTAACCCTGTAAAAGCTGAACTTTAACAAATAAACCAAAACCTTTTTTACATTAAAGGCTGAGCTGTGAGAAATAAATCAGCAAACCTGTCTAGGGTGAGGCTTGAAGCTGTAACACTGTTTAGTTAAAAAGAAATTTAGAGCTGCAGAGATCAGAGCAGCCCATCAGAGCTGTTCAAAGTCACCCTAAATATACTGTTTAATTTTGGGGAGGGATTTTCAGTTGTAATTAAGTATATAAACCTGGAAATACAAAAGTCTTGTTGAACATCTTTGGTGGAATTCTGCCCCATGTTCCCAGCACTGAATAAAAGGAAGAATTTTATTCTATTCCATTGGATTTGAGTGTTTCTGAACTCACAGCATCCAAAGGGAGGGACAGTCTGGAAAGCCAAGTGAGGAGAAGGCTCTGGAGTTGCAGCAGGATCGTTGGGAATGACACACTTGGTGGTGCCTCTGAGCCCACCAGGAGCTGAGGGCAGGACATGATCCAAGTGGGGAGACAGCAGGAATTTTGGGGAAAAAAGTGCCCACCCACCCTCAGCCCGAGCAGGGAGGAGGATTCTGGAAAACCTCATCAAGGCTAATTATTTCTATGGCAACTAATGGTGCGTTCAAAGGCTGAATGCTGTGGGTGTGAAGGTTGGAAATCAGGGGTGACAAAGTCACCCATCCAAATCCCTCCAGGGGTGACAAGAGCCAGAAAAAGGCTTGTTGGGATGCTCAGAACTTTCAACATCATCAGGAGTGGGGCACTTTGGGGGCATCAAAAAGGTCCCTCCCAACCCAAATCATTCCACCATCCTGTGGTTTTAGAAACCCCCAGTTTTACTTCTTTTAAAGTGTTTAAAACAAAAGGTTTCAAACAGGGTTTGCAATTCTCCTCCCTTGGAATAATTTCTGCATCCTCATGGGCATCGATTCGACTTCAATAAAATTCAAAGCAATTTCCAATCTGAAAGTGCAGCCACCACTGAAGACACAAATTTCCCTGTCTCCACCCCCCTGGAAATGATGCCAGGGGCACTTCTGGGGCACCTGGTGGGAAGGGCAGCAAAGAATGAACCTGCAGAACCCTGTTCAGAGTGAAGGAGGAACTGCAAGAGCAGATCAGAGTCATCTCTCCCTCACACAACCCCATCCAGTGATCCCAAAGACAAAAGCAATGCCTGGAAAGACCAAAAAAAGGCCTAAATGTGTGTTTTGGTGAAGCACATGGGGAGGACTGACAGAAAAGTGGGGAAAAAATAAAAAAATATTCATTTATTTCTCCTCCCAGACTTCCACCTGCAGCTTCAAATCCCACAAAGTGTCAGAGAAATCCCTGGGAATGTCCCAGGCCAGGTTGGACAGGGCTTGGAGCAGCCTGGGCTGGTGGGAGGTGTCCCTGCCCATGGCAGGGGTGGCCCTGGGTGGGCTTTGGGGTCCCTTCCCACCCAGTCATGGAGATGCTCCAGGGCTGGAGCCAGGCTGGGAGAGCTGGGGGGGCTCACCTGGAGCAGAGGAGGCTCCAGGGACACCTGAGAACCCCTGGCAGGGCCTGAAGGGACTCCAGGAGAGCTGGAGAGGGACTGGGGACAAGGGATGGAGGGACAGGACAGAGAATGGCTTCCCACTGCCAGAGGGCAGGGACAGGTGGGATATTGAGAAGGAATTGGTGTCTGGGAGGGTGGGCAGGCCCTGGCACAGGTTGGGCAGAGAAGCTGTGGCTGCCCCATCCCTGGGAGTGTCCCAGGCCAGGCTGGACAGGGCTTGGAGCAGCCTGGGCTGGTGGGAGGTGTCCCTGTCCATGGCAGGGGGTGGAATAGATGATCTTTAAGGTCCCTTCCAACCCCAACCACTCCGATTCTGCCATTCCAACTCTTTTCCATCCCAGTTTATCCATCAGGAGTTGAGTTCCTGCTCACTGGGAGCTCCAATTTGCTGTGACGAGGGTTGGGCTTTGCTTTCCCCGCGGTCCCTCAGAATTCCCGTGTTTTCCATCACAAAGGGTGTTTTCCAGCCTAACAAAGCCAGACCCACCTCGGCAACAGAGTCTGAGTCCCTCTGAAAAATTCATCGCTGCTCTTCCTTTCATTTTTTCCTGCCTGGCGGTCAAAGAACCACAAAAAGCTTTTGTTGAGCGGAACTTGTTGAACACGAAACCAGCAGCGTTTTCACAAGTGGAACTGAGGAGAGTCTCGGGGCGGGGGGCGGGGAGGGAGAACCCACATTTGGCTGCATAAAATGGCATTAAAAACCAGATTAGAGCTGTCTGAGGGGTGTTGATTCGCGAGACAACCCTTTGATGGGCTCCGAAGGACTCCGTGAAAAGACTTCACAAGTCGCAACGAACGTGTTAAAATGTCACTTCGCGCTCCGGCAACAGTTGGGAATTTATTTGATGCCTTTTTTTTCCCTGCTCCTTTAGGTGCGCTCCAGATGGCGGTAAAATGGGAATAAAAACCTTTAAAGGTCCCTTTCGGTCTGGGAATTCCTGCCCAGTTACTCCCAGTTTTTGCAATATTTTCCATGAAGGATTTTCAGCCCGTAAAAAACCCTTTATTGGCACAAATTGGGGTCGGATAAAACTTCCAACCTGTTGTCCAGAGGACCCCAAGGACGTTGTTTTACAAAGTAATTAAAATATGTTAATGAAGATTCTTTGGCATTGAGGTGAATTCAGCCAGATTGGTTGTATTATTATTCATTTTTGTCCCCCCAAAACGGGGGATGCAAAGGAAGGTCTTGGGAACTGTGTCAGTGATAAATGATTTTTGATTTTTTTTTTTTTTTTTTGCTTTTTAAAGAAGGAAAACCAAATATCTCTATTTTCTAAGCTTGTAGATAAAGGAAACCCTTTATTTATGTACTTCCCACGCTCATTGCTGTGTCTTGTGCATTATTTAATAACATGTTTAATATACATTTCTATGAGTTACATTCCTACAGACACAAATATAAACTCTTTTTCCCCCCCTCTAATATATTGTAGGATGTTCTTGGTGACTTTAAGCTGAGGGATGGATTTATTTCCTGCTCCTCAGCACAAAATCCACCAAAGGGAGGAAATTGGGGAGTGTCTTTCTAAGAATGAATGTGACCTCCTGTCTGGACTCCAATGGATTGTCACTTGAGTGGGAGAGGAACATCTTGATGGGGACTGAGAAAGGACATCCTGATAACCAGGAGTCCCTCAGGTGTCACTCACTGGGTGACACTTGGGGATGTCACAAAGCACTGTTGGTTTTTTCCCTCCTCTTCCCTGTTTATCCCTAATTCTGGGGATTTCAGCTTTGGAGACTTTGGGAGGAGCTTTCTGGAACCAACCTTCTCCCTCTGGTAAATAATTCAAGATATTTGAGCAGGTTGCCCCAGAAATTTGGGGCTGCTCCATCCCTGGAAGTGTCCAAGGCCAGTGTGGAGCAACCTGGGCTGGTGGAAGGTGTGCCTGGAGTTGGACTGGAGGACCTCTAGAAGGTCCCTTCCAACTCAAACTGTTCCAGGATTCTCTGAACACAATTTAATGTGTCCAGAAAATAATTGGAGGTGGCACTTTGCCAACTGGTCCCTTTTTCTTGGTCAGAAACTCCCCCCAAAAATATCCACAGTCACCACGACCTTCAGATGGAATCCTGGAAGGGTTTGAGGTGTGGATGTGGCACTTGGGGACAGGGTGGTGGCCTTGGCAGTGCTGGGGGAAGGGGTGGACTCAGTCTTAGACACATTCCCAACTCAGTGATTCCATCTTTCCATCTGCACTTGCATTTTCCACGTTCCAATGTTGAAAGGAAAAGAAAGCACCTTTTAAAGGTCACTTTTCAGAGTAAATTCTAATAATGGAATCTTAAGAGTAATTAAAAGCTTGTGGGGGTTTTGGAGATGCCAAGGCAGGAGAATTATTTTTTTAATTATTGCCTTTTAAAGTGGAAAAAAATAATTAATGTCACATTGCATTTCACACACTGGAATGGAAAAAAAATGTGTGAAATGAATAGTTTGGGTTGAGTTGTTGTTGTGAGGAGCTCTGGGGCAACCAGGAGTCATCAGAAATCCATGCAAATCCAGGTCCCAACTTTCCCTGCTGAAAAAGAGGCTGGAGTGAGATAGGGAGTGATGTCATCTGTCTTCCAGAATGTAGGGAGTGATGTCACCTGAGCTCTTCCAGAATGTAGGGAGTGATGTCATCCCTCCTCTTCAGAGTTTAGGGAGTGATGTCATCTGAGTTCTTCCAGAGTTTAGGGAGTGATGTCATCTGAGTTCTTCCAGAGTTTAGGGAGTGATGTCATCTGAGCTCTTCAGAATGTAGGAAGTGATGTCATCTGTCTTCCAGAGCTTAGGGAGGGATGTCACCTGAGCTGTTCCAGAATGTAGGGAGTGATGTCACCTGTTGTCTTCCAGAGTTGAGGGAGTGATGTCACCTGAGCTCTTCCAGAGTTTTGGGAGTGATGTCATCCATCCTCTTCAGAATTTAGGGAGTGATGCCACCTGAGCTCTTCCAGAATGTAGGGAGTGATGTCACCTGTCTTCCAGAGTTTAGGGAGTGATGTCATCTGAGTTCTTCCAGAATGTAGGGAGTGATGTCACCTGAACTCTTCCAGAGTTTAAGGAATGATGTCACCTGAGCTGTTCCAGAGTTTAGGGAGTGATGTCATATGAGTTCTTCCATGATTTAGGGCGCGATGTCACCTGAGCTCTGTCAGAATTTAGGGAGTGATGTCATCTGAGTACTTCCAGAGTTTAGGGAGTGATGTCATCCATCCTCTTCAGAATGTAGGGAGTGATGCCACCTGAGCTCTTCCAGAATGTAGGGAGGGATGTCACCTGAACTCTTCCAGAGTTTAAGGAATGATGTCACCTGAGCTCTTCCAGAGTTTAGGGAGTGATGTCATCTGTCTTCCAGGATTTAGGGCGTGATGTCACCTGAGCTCTGTCAGAATTTAGGGAGTGATGTCATCTGAGTTCTTCCAGAATTTAGGGAGTGATGTCATATGAGTTCTTCCAGAGTTTAGGGAGTGATGCCATCTGAGCTCTGTCAGAATTTAGGGAGGGATGTCACCAGAGCTTTCCCAGAATGTAGGGAGTGATGTCATCTGAGTTCATCCAGGATTTAGGGCGTGATGTCACCTGAGCTCTGTCAGAATTTAGGGAGTGATGTCATCTGTCTTCCAGAATTTAGGGAGTGATGTCACCTGAGCTCTTCAGAATGTAGGGAGTGATGTCACCTGTCTTCCAGAGTTTAGGGAGTGATGCCACCTGAGCTCTATTAGAATTTAGGGAGTGATGTCACCAGAGCTTTCCCAGAATGTAGGGAGTGATGTCACCTGAGTTCTTCTAGAACGTGGGGAGTGATGTCATCCATCCTCTTCAGAATGTAGGGAATGATGTCACCTGAGCTCTATTAGAATTTAGGGAGTGATGTCATCTGAGCTTTTCCAGAATTAGGGAGGGATGTCACCAGAGCTATTCCAGAGTTTAGGGAGTGATGTCATCTGTCCTCTTCCAGAATTCCCTACCCAGAACGTGGCCTGTGCCCAGCAGGCATTGGTTGTACCCTGTGGAGACCTGGTGGGATTGAAACCCTCTAAGTGAGAATTAACCTGGATTTTTCTACCCATAAAGGTGTGGAAAATCCCCAAGCTGGCCTGTAATTCCTTCACCAATCCTCAGGAGTCAGACTTTATGGAAAGAAATCCTGATTTATATTTTATTATTTCCAATGCAAACATTACCTGCACCTTCATTCCATTCCAATGTGTGAAATGCAATGGGATGTTAATTATTTTTTACACTTTAAAAGGCAATAATTAAAAAAATAATTCCCCTGCCTTGGCATCTCCAAACCCCCCACAAGCTTTTAATTACTCTTAAGATTCCATTATTAGAATTTACTCCGAAAATTAACCTTAAAAAGGTGCTTTTTTTTTTCCTTTCAACATTGGAAAGTGGAAAATGCAAGTGCAGATGGAAAGATGGAATCACTGAGGTTGGGAAAGCCTTGAAGATCAACTCCACCCTTTCCCCCAGCACTGCCAAGGCCACCACCCTGTCCCCAAGTGCCACATCCACACCTCAAACCCTTCCAGGATTCCATCTGAAGGTTGTGGTGACTGTGGCTGTTTTTTGGGGGGGAGGGGGGGGGTGGGGTTGTTCTGACCAAGAAAAAGTGACCAGTTGGCAAAGTGCCACCTCCAATTATTTTCTGGACATATTAGATTGTGTTCAGAGCATCCTGGAACAGTTTGAGTTGGAAGGGACCTTCTAAAGGTCCTCCAGTCCAACTCCAGGCACACCTTCCACCATCCCAGGTTGCTCCAAGCTGGCCTTGAACACTTCCAGAAGATCAACCTGAGGTTTATCCCAAGGAGTGGAGCAAAGGGAGAACTTGGCTCAGTTTGAGAGTCCTCCCACCACGTCCCATCTTGTTGGTTTTAAACTAAAAGCTCCCAGATCTTAAACCCAAGTGGAGACTGATCCTGGTTTGATGCTCCTTGAGCCACAGCTCAGTTTCCACCCAAAGGAATGACAATTACTGCAATATCTGCCTTTTGTACACCCCAAGAACCTGCCATCAGTTATCCAAGAACACTCCAGGCAGGTGGAATGACTCAGTCCCATCTTTCTTCTCCTGTTGGGAGCCTTTTGGAATGGCCTCATTGGTGCCTTCTGCTCCAGCCCTTGAGGTGCCATTTGAAGCCAACAAACCCTCCTTGGCATCTTTGTGCCTCCTGAAGGATGGAACTATCCTGAAGTTTTTACCAAGGAATTCCATGTCAGAGGAAAGCAGTGGATGGGCTAAAACCCTCCAGGATTGGCTAAAACCCTCCAGAATTGGCTAAAACCCTCCAGGATTGGCTAAAACCCTCCAGGATTGCCTAAACCCCTTCAGGATTGGCTAAAACCCTTCAGGATGTTTAGGTCAGAGAGCACAAAATTCTTTCCATCCCAAGGATGTGGCTTTTTTCAGAGCCTAATTGTGGTTTTCCCACTGCCTCACAGTTCTCACATCCAAAGTGGCAGAATAAAATTAAAATTAAAATGGTATTGTGGAAAAGTCCTGTTTCCCCTCAGTTTTCCATGGGATTTAAACCTCTTCATTATTTTGTGTTTGGATCAGGGAGAACAAAGTCCTTCCCAGCCCAAGGATCTGCTTTTTCTCAGAGACTTAACCTTAATTGTGGTTTTCCCACTGCCTCACAGTTCTCACCCCCACAGTGGCAGCACAAAATGAAAAAGGGAATCCTGGAAAAGTCCTGTTTTCCCTCAGTATTCCGTGGGAATCTCCAATTTTAGATTCTCTATTTCAGTCTCTCCATATGCTCTCCCACCAGCTGGAGCTGAGCAATCTGCTGGTTGTTGGGGACATGGAAAAGCATCTGTTGGAATCAGAGAAGTCCAATCAACACTTGTCACCCATCAGGGAGCAGAGATTTGTTTTAGGAGTAAATGTGGTCCAATGTAAGGAAGATATTGGGCCATGAGAGTGTCCAAAGGAGGGACATGAGGATGGAGAAGGGCCTGGAGGGGAAGTGTGAGGACACTGAGGGCACTTGGTGTGTCCAGCTGGAGAAGAGGAGACTGAGGGGAGACCTCAGTGCAGTTCCAGT